>JBBKCR010015138.1:0-12409 GCA_037577295.1 Ladigesia roloffi | reverse complement strand
AAATTGTGAGCTATGAACGTGAACAGTTCACTTTGAGCATGTGTGAACTGAACTTTGAACTAGTTCATTAAAAGTGTGAACTTGCACAACACTGAATGCTACTCATGAACAATTTTAGTAAAGCTTGGCAATGAGATAATTAAGCTGTGGTTTCGGAAGTTGTTAGAACAAACTAGTAGTATGAATGTGGCCAGGCGTTATTTTATTAAGGGGAACATGTTTCAAAGTAATACTTTTACAGATTGCAATAAGGATATCAGCAGAGAAGTTGCGTAACACCTTTAGCCTGATAAAGAACACATTCACACTGTGTGAAATCATGTTGCTAGCTAGTGGATTAAGTAGAGTGTAATGGAGTTTGTATACCGGTCTTAAGTAAAGTCAAAAACAGAATAATAAGCTTGCAGGGAACAAACTCTTAAAATATCTATCTAAACAACTATTGTTTCAATATCAGTCATTTTTTTATTGGACGTAAATTAATAAGACAGGCATCAGTTTCATATTTGTCTTTGAGTATAAAGTATTTCAGGTCACAGCCTCTTACAATTAGACACCTTGGTCTGGTAAGTCTAGTGCAAGAGCTTCTGACAAAACCCTTCATCGATATACTGCCTTTGGGTCATGGGAAAAACTTTTGTGGGCTGATCATTTCAGATGATATTTTTAAAAGCAGTTTTATAATGTATTATTATCACTTTTGTTTTCAAATGACAGGCATGAGCTGTTTGTGATTTTGAGGGACTTCAGTGGTTTGGTGCAGGTTCTTGTCCCACAGGATGAGGTAACAACATACTTTTTATAATTTCAGGTTAATCATTATTTAAATGTGTGTTGTGAAGCAGCTGAATGTTCTTACTGTGAGATCTTTCTTTCTAAGTCCAACCATGAGCTGAAGAATGCTTTCAGTGGGTTATCTGTTGAATCGGTCATCCTGGTCAGAGGAAGGGTCAGGCTTCGTCCAGCTGGCCAGGAGAATAAGGTTTGTAATTATGGGTGTTGGACAGTGATATAAATATCTACTGGCTGTCGCACAGAAAATACGTTCAGTGTTTTAGATGTAAACAAAGTAAATCAGAGTGAGCTGATTTAAAATGATTACAGTAAATCTGGAAAAAAGCCTTATAGCACCTTGCATGTTCCTCTTTGCCATGAATAGATGAAAAACACACAAAAGGAGCTCTAGAGGTGCTATTAGAGATATTAAACTCTTTAGACATTTGGTTCTTATCAACACTGCTGTGAACAAACAGGACTGTTTTTCTACTAAATATAATCACACAGTAGGATTTGTGTTCATTTTATATATTTAATTATGCAGAAATTAAATGGAATTCTTCTTTAAATCTGGGTAATACATTTAAAAATCTTATTTAAGATGTGAGCTGTTTTATATATGTTTTTTTTAATTGTAGAAATACAGTGAGATGCCTTTTTTATTTTAATCTGGAAGTAAAGAAAAGTTAAAAGTAATGAAATGAAAAAGGTATTATTGAAGATCCTGTAATTATTTAAAGTTACACACATCTGTGGCATGTTAAGACCTTTGAACAAAAATGGCAGGTTTTCTGAGTCCTGATTAATTGAAGCGTGTGTTCAGATGACCCCCAGGTGGGTGTAATCTGTGTTAGGGATACTGTAAAAATCGAGCAGGTTTCTTTTCATTAGAATCAGAATTAGAAAACTTTATTCATCCCGGAGGAAATTGTTTATGTGACGACCGGCACAGACACAGAGACACAGAAGACACCTGAATCATGTAAAATAAATATAATAAAAAGCATACAGTTACTAAACTAAGTCTAATATAAGGCTTAAAAGAATATAATAAAAATCTAAATAAAATAAAATATGAATAAAAATCTGTGGAAAGAAAACAACCACAATATGAATGTAAGTAGTAATATTGCATGAGATAAAGCAGTAATGAAGTGAATTAGCGCCACTTAGTGGACAGCACATTGCCCATAATATTTGGTACCTGGTAAGTATACTGCATAATATTGTGAATAGACTGTTGCACATCACAGCGAAAACTGTTTATTTAAAGCTGCAATAAACATACAGAAAGGAGCAGCAGACTAGTGCACAGATTATTGTGTGTGTGTGTGTGTGTGTGTGTGTGTGTGTGTGTGTGTGAGGGGGTGATGCCAGACAAGCATAGAATTAGAGCAGGAAGCAGAGGAGACAAACACAGATGCACACCTGAGAGCAATCTTTCTTTCTTTCTTTCTTTCTTACTATACCTTTATTTAACACAGTCTAAAAATAGCAGCTTTATACCTTATTGACCTTAAGCAGAAAGGCCTACAGGACAGTGCCCCCCCCCCTCTCCCCCACACACACAACCACATCTCAGGCATGGCTTATTAGTCAAGACATGGTCTTGCTAAATCTACAAGGCATACTGAGTAGATTAAATGAAAGAAATGGAAACAAATGTTTTACTGTGACAGGCTGCAAAGTATCTAAATATACATGCAGCCTAGATAAAGGAGCTCCAACCTCTCAGCATTCAGCACCTCCAGTATACTGATCACCACCTGATCATCTGGAACCCATCTGCACCTGTTTCTTTACTGGTTCAGGACTTCAGTTTGGTGTGCTTTATTCTGCTTGAATGATTAATGCATTGGTCGCTGTGAGTCTTAACAAGCAAAAACATTTCTGTGTAACTGGTCCGGTTCAGGGACTAGACTGGACCTGAGATCTGATGACGCAAATGCTGAAGAAATGAGGGGTGTCTCAATACTTCTCACTGAGCTGTATAATGAACGCAACTTCCCCTTACAGAGAGTAATGATTGTGTATCAGCATGTGGACGAATGTGCACATGTTGCCGCAGTATGTGCATCTCCTCAGACTCACCAGGAGTGGCACTATGCCAACTGCATGCCTAAATCATCTCAATACCATATGGAGCAATCTCTAAAATGTCTTTTATGTGGTTTCTGTTGAAGTATGGTAGCAACAGACATGCTTAAATGCTGAAAATAGCACATAAAATCTGAATTTGATCTGCGCTCAGTCCACATTTATAGACAACAAGTCATACAATGGCAGAAACCACATAAGCAAGTCCATTAGAGCAGGGGCGTAGCACAGGGGGGGATGGGGGGGATTGAACACCCCCACTTTTGTTAAAATGTGATTCCACCCCCCCACTTTTGTCAGATTATATTGTATTGAATTGATTAAAGTGTATTTATAATTTGGCATCCCCATCTCAGAACATCCCCACTTTAGGAAAGCTTAATACGCCCCTGCATTGGAGAATGATGGACACATTTTAAGGTGAGTGTCTGATGATTTAAACCTGCTGTTAATGACATGCACATGGGCTTCCATTGCTTGTTAGCTACATTAGCTTCATCAATCCAGCACAAAACAACAGAACCCAACTTCAAACAATTTAAGATGACAATTGTGGAGTCCAGAATTTAGTGACAAACAAGACCAGTGGACATTAGACTTGTGACCCTCTGTGTCGGGGTGGGGTGGGGTGGGGGGGATGAGAGGGTCAGTTTCAGAGCTACCGAAACTACCTGGGAATGGATAGAGATCTCTCTCTCTCTCTCTCTCTCTGTCTATCATCTCTGTTTCCCCATCTCTCATTCTGTTTATCTACTCATTCCTTTCTCTCTTTCTATCCCTTTCTTGCTCTCTCTCCTCCCCCTCCCTCTCTCCCATTCTCTATCTACCTATCTCTCTCTCTACCCCCCTTTCCTCTCTATCTCTCTCTCTGTCCCTCTCTCTACTCATTCTCTATCTGTCTCTCTCTCTCTACCCCCCTTTCCTCTCTATCCCTCTTTCAGTCCCTCTCTCTCCTCATTCTCTATCTATCTCTGTCTCTCTCTCAGGGATCGGATGACACCTGAAGGCCATAAATCAGAGTCCAGTTCTTTTAATGTCCTCTCGCTCTCTCATGTGTGACCTCAGTCGGGGGCCAGTGGGGAGGGAGGGTCTCCGGGTCTCTTTTTTTTTTAAACCTCCTGGGTCCCCGTGGAGTGAACGCCTCGATACGCCTCTTCTTTCATTATGTCGACTCTTTTCTCACAAAGGGGTAAAGTGGAAAAAGCAGATTTTAAACTTTCATTCTATATCACAGAGAAAAAGAGATATTTTGTTTTGAAAGTGATTAAAAGGTTTTAAATCAATCTTTAAAGCACATTCATGATGTAACAATGCAATCAATTATGTCATTACATTTATAACTGTTACACAATAGTGTGCGTGTGTGTGTGTGGTTCAGGGCTTATCTAACCAAAATGGTGGGCCAGAACTGGACAGTCTGTGTTTTAGCCTTTGTACATGAACAATCGCATTCTAAATAAAAATGTTCAAACACCCCTAATAGACCCCAAATAAAACCCAACTCCACCTCAGGTCAAATATTGCAATTTGTTTTAAAGATCTGGGTGACTATTGAGTTCTAGTGTTAGGGATATTAGATTTTAGATCCACTTCTAAGCTAAAAACCCAAAATCTGGCCTCCAAAAATGACTGGTCGCCCACACGAAGGTCAGTGGGATGCTGCGTAAATTAGTTTTTTGCTAACTTGTTCCTTTAAGCTCTATAGAAAATATTAAAATGTGCTATAAAGTGTGGGCATGTCCATCCACAACATTCACAATCATTTATGATGGCACTATAAGAAGCATACAGTATTTCCATTCAGAAACAACAGTTTTACACACACTTTATTCATTTTAATTAGTTACCTACCAAGAGGAAAGGAAAATTCAAAATAACACTCTTCTTTGTCCAGCCTGTTTCTCCTAAACGTTTCTGAGCTCACTTTAACGTCAATATCATATTTGGACCGTTTTCTCACACTTTAAGCTCCTGAGAAAAGTCATCCTCTAATCCCAGGTTTAAGATCTTAATAAGTCCTTTCTCCTTTCTCTCACTGCCTGAAATGTGTGTTAGTGATCAAGTCAGACAGTTCTGAGATCCATGAGGTTGTTAAAGAGAAGAAAACTGAGAAGCCGATGAGAGCCGCACAACCTATGCCTGAAGATGATCTTTTGTTCCTCTAAAGCGGAGGTTAAATCAGATTTGTGATCTCCAAATATTGTGATTTATTTCTTATGAGAAAAAGAAAAGACAGTAGTGGATATTTATTTTGAAGGTTTAATGAAATCATAACCCCATTTGAAGATATTGCAGCTGCTCAGTGGCGGCCAGTGAAGGAGGAATCAACAGTTAGCCTGAATGTCAGCCTGCATTTCTCCTTCCACAATCTGCGGCACAAGATCAGCGAATGCATCATGATGTTCGGCCTGTCTGGAGGGACGCGTTTGGACAAAAGCAAAGGTCAGGGATTAGCAGCCTCTTGATGACCTTTGGAGTGTGTGAGTGTGTGTTGCAGGCACGAACAGCACTAACACAGAGCGCTAATGACATTAGCACATGTCCACCTACACACAGCCACATGCTGGTGGATGCCCCTGGTCCTGGATGGGACGGTGGGGGGCAGCGTGAACGACACTCTGAGAGGATCCCGCTGCTTTGTTGCTGGTGGAGGTAGAGGGTAAGGTGATAGCCGCCTTTTCAGTAGCACGAAGCTAATCTAATCTTTCCTGCTTCACTCACACACGCACACACACAGAATCAATGTCCATTCCAGAGCATGGGTTTTTCTGCCCAATGTGAACAGGACTGATTGGGAACTAGAATGCATTTCTACAAGATAATGTGAAGTGTTATTGCGTTCCAGTGCCCCCAGAAGCTTATTTCTACACTCACAGAAACATTTGGCCCCTTTTCAAGATTTATGTATTTCAATTGCAATGTCCAGCAATTTGAATTACTTAGATTAAACAGAAACAGGCCAATATACTTTATATGCTGCATATTTGTCAGTCCCATGTAAATGAAGCAACCAAGGATGAAATTTATGTAACAATACCAATAAACCCAGTGTGATTTGAATAAGCAATGGCAGATTTATCTATTTATCATAAATATTTAAATAAACCTGATGTAAACAATCTCATACATTTTAACTAAATTAATCTTTTTCATTGGTTTTCCAATTAATCGGTTTATGTTGGTTTTAAAGAATTTGAATAAATGCATTCTAAAAATGTAATTATTTAAATAAAATTCAAATGGAGACAAGTACACAAAAGTAAACTATGCCATGATTGTGTAACATGCATGGGGGTGAGGGTGCTGCACACATAGTCACAGAGGCAACAGCTCAGAGAATCAGAATAAAAACTGCATTAGGCTCAAAAGGCAGGCTAAAATAACCTACCAGTATAATAGAACCACACTTTACTGTCATTCAGACTCGATATGAACACATTTTTCTCCCAGAACAGGAAAATTGAGCCGGCTAACTAGCAGCAATAAAACTAATTTTCACAGACTGATTATATTTTATAAAGCACAACAAACAGTGAAAAATATTGTTCATAACTGTGCTGTGCTTTAGTGTCATAAAGGCTGGTAATAGGCCTGCAGACTCTTTAGCTTTTTACCATTTGTTTTGCACTTCTGTGTGACGTAGCGGGAAGAGAGAGCTGAAGAGGATTTTTGTATTGATCATTTATTTATTCTGAAGGAAATTGTTTTCTCTGCATTTAACACATTCACTCAGTGAAGCAGTGGGCAGCTGCCAGTGAGGAGCCTGGGGTTCGGTACCTCAGCTGTGACGCTAGCAGTGGGATTTGAACCCCAATCCGCCCTAACCATTAGGCCATCCAGCTGCCCCATTTTGGCCCAAGTATTGACTTTCAGTGTTAAACTGCAGTAGCGAACACCACACCAGCTGGTGGCTGAGGAGTCGCATGTGTGATCAGAAAGTTATGGGTTTGAATCCCAGGACTGTTAGTGGCCCCAGTTGAGCAAGATAGCATCCCCACACATTTCTCCCAAGGTGCTGTGTTCCTGGCTGCTTCACTTGGTGAATGGGTTTCAATCCGGAGAAAGACGTTCGTGCTGTTCACACTGGTGTGTTTGCATATGACAGAACGGTCACTTAAAGCATGTCTTGACTGCTCTGGGTTAAGAGGAAATGTGTGTTAATGGTTTTTTTTGTTCTATAAAAGCTGTTAAAGTGAAAGAGCTTATCGCAGTCCGGTCTTGAGTTGCTACTGAGGCTTTTCTGCAGGAGCCCAGTTAACTCCAAATTGACGAGCTTAATTAAAAAGCTCAGAAAGCAGACAGACGGATTCTGACTGATTTACTGCAGTTTCCCTCTCACCCTGTAATTGCTGACCGCTCATCTGTGGGCCACAGTCCGCACAGCCATTCCCACAGTCTGATCCGGGGGGCGGGGGTGTTAGAGGGGGTTCCTTCTCAGAATCAGGTGAAGCTCTGGATCCTGCTGCAGGCTAAACTCCTGCCGTCTATGGGAAAAGACCTTCTGTTGTTTGTGTGTGCATGTGAGTGTGTGTGTGTGTGTGTGTGTGTGTGTGTGTGTGTGTGTGTGTGTATGTGTATGTGTGTGCATGTGAGTGTGTGTAAGATTGTGTGTGTGCGTTGGAAAAACACGTTTTAATGTCTGCATGTGGGTGAGTGTATCCGACAGCGTGTGTTTGTTTTTAACAGTCTATGAGAGCCTGATGACAGTTTTATGGCAGTGTGGACATTTCACTGGTCTTTGCAAAGAAATATTTGTGCGAGTGTTTATGTGTGTGTATTTGTTTCTTTGTGCGGACCAGATATCGTCATAATTATAGAAATACTGGACAACCTGTAAAAGTGAGGTCCTCACAAGGACATGTGTCATTTTACTCCAACAAATTTAACTAATTTAGGAAAAAATACAAGCTCCGAGAGAGCCTTTCAGTCAGTGAGGTTAAGGCAATGGTGAGGTTTAGGTGGGGTATTAGCATTAAGTGTAGTAGAGTACAGCTTTACAGAAGTCAGTGTAAAGTCTTTGCAATTGTAGTAATACCAATATGTGTTTGTGTGTGCGTGTGTGTGTTTATGTGCGTTTGTGTGCGTTTGTGTGTGTCCTTCCCTAAACTTGTCAGTCTTTTCTCCACGTGCATCTCGAGCGGATCAAAGCTGGGTTTCGGGTGTGTCCTCACCCACTTCTGGGTGTGTTTTCTATTTTTAACCCTGAGCGACTCATCATGGCTGCCTTAAACCCCTCATAATACCAGCTGAAGAAAATCAGTGTCATCTGAAAGCTGGGCCCACACTCACATATGTCAAACATCCAGATGCCTCTTTTATATCTGTAGTGATTTCCCTGGAATATAACTAATCTATATATACAGGACTGTGCAAAAGTTTTGAACCACCCCGCATTTCCTCATGTTTTGCTTCCACACATCCAGACTTTTTAACATTGTCTTGAGGAACAGTTCTCCAGGTTTCCTGAAGGACTTTCAAAAACGTTCATTTTTAGTCCAGTCCCTGAACCTGACCAGTTTCAGAGAAAAAGTTTCACATTTGTGTATTCATTTCTGATTCGGATTCTGATACATTCGGTTTACTTGATTCTGGCAGAAATCATGGCAAGATAAATTTCTATATTTAAATTTTATTATGTGGAAATGATAACGAGATAATAATAAATCAATAAGAAGAACTATAGTGGGATTACTTCCACAATCACACTAATAATTCTAGGAGTCATGGGAACTGAAGATGTTCAAAAACCTGTGAGGCAAAAATCAGGTCAACATCCAGCCCAGATTCACATTAACTACACCATATGGGAAAAAGACAACTGACCATTACACCAACAGAGAATGTAAGGAGGTTGCATTCAAATCCATAAAATTTTATATGCAGATGTTCTCTTTGGCAGCTGTAACAGCTTCCAATCTTCTTGAAAAGATTTCCACAGCATTTTGGAGTTTCTGTGTGGGAATTTGTATCCATTCATTCTGTAGAACATTTATGAGGTCAGACACTGATGTGGGACTAGAAGCCCTGGCTCACAATCTCCATTCCATTTCATCTCAAAGGTGCTGGATGGGGTTGAGGTCAGAGCTCTGTGTGGACCAGTCAAGCACTGGGAGACAGTCATGCCATAGAAAATGAAGGGGGTACAAAAAGAATATGTGTGTGTGTGTGTGTGTGTGTTTTGTCTTGTCATGGGCACCTTTTCATCTAGTATGATTAAAGTATGAACATCCTGGGGACATTTATATGGAAGAAAATGCTTTATTTTATACAAAAGCTGCAGTAAACAAGACAACAATTGTTTAGTGTCCATTATGCCTAGAGTTAAATGCCCCCAATTTCTTTTCCCTGTTTTGAAATTGTGAAATTTTTAAAGCAAATTCAAGAAAAAAAATCTGCCTGCATTTCAGAGGCTGTAATAGAACCATTGACTAGAGAACTGCTCATTAGAGCTGATTTGTTCCTATGCTGCATTTAGAGACAGGGAATTAAAGAACATAGCCTTGAACCGTATTTAGTTTGCACATAAGTATTATGTCAAATCTTTTATAAAACTGGATCTTGGGAGGCGGATCTATCTGAGATGGAGCTCAGGAGAAATCCATCCCTTCTCAGAGACTGAGTTACACACACTCTGTCATTACACCCTCGCTGATCACAGGAGGCTTTCATTACGCCTGGGCTAATTTCCTGATTAGTCTACAGCGCTATGATGGAGTGTGTGTGGATGATGTGGATTAAATGTGCTGAAGGTCTAAGGGTTGTGATGGACTCGATTTTGACCACCTTGTACACAGCTCTGGAGAAAATATGAGACCAGAGCATTTTATTTTTAAACCAGCATCTGTGATGATGACAACCATTCCATACCAGTGTCTGTTCAATTCCTGCACAAGCTCCTCATCCTGCTTAATTAGGGACTGATCACTGATCACCTGAATCACATCTTATTTACTGAGGAAAAGTATAAAACACCGCTGTAATCCACACTCTCCTCTCACAGTGCGACCAGCTGGATGCTGAAACACTACTAGAAGTTCCTCAAAGCTCATTATTGCCATTTAGTTTAAGAGAGAATGAGTTTTATTTTTCTTTGAATGTAAACGCCGCATAATTTCTCTTATTTTAATGTGTTTTGTCATTTCCTTTAAAATTATGCTTTACACAATCTTTTTATTTGGAAATGGGGAGAAATATTGTCAGCAGTTCTTACAAAGTAATGTTCAGTTCAATACTTTCACCTATAAAAGATAAAACCTGATAAACTGAACATTCTCTTTTTTTTGCCAGAGCTGTATGTGGCTCTACAAACAATTGAGAGCGATGTCCACCCATCATGTTAAAATGTACGTGTACAATCTACACTCTGATATTTTGTTGAGTGAATGTCAGATCAAATAGGATGCGCACACAAACACAAACGAGGGGCACTAGGCTAAACAAGAACACAGCAAAACTCTAAATGAAGTGAAAGTGACTGTTTGTGTACCCAAACAGTGTGAACAGCGTGAAATTCTTCCTCGGCATTAAACCCATTCACCAAGTAAAGCAGTGGGCAGCCAGGTACACAGGGCCCGGGGCCCGAGGAGCAGTGTGTGAGTGTGTGTGTGTGTGTGTTGGAAGGGGAATCTTGGGAATAAAACGTACAACCTCCTGATCGCAGGGCAAATGCTCAAACCACTAGGTGGTCTCACTCTTGAAATTTGATAAATCACACATCAGCTGGATCATATGCAGGGTATATATTCCTCTAGGTGGCGCTATGTCCATACTGTCCCTGCCCATCAAAGGCAACGATCCACATCCCACTTTTAATCCCTGTAGTTTATGTTTACCTGAAACCCACTCACACTGTGTGTGTTCTTATTTAATTTTAAGCTCCATTTGCAACCTGGAATCAAACAGGCTGTGCCTTTAAAGGGGACATAGTCTACCTCTATACTTAAAGCTATAAAAGGTCAAATTGTGTCCATGAAGTTCTTTTCACTAAATCTCTCTCACATTAAGTGTCTCACCAGCTCTATTCTCGACAGTTTCAGTGCCTTTCTAAATGAGCTGTTTAAGGGCTCTGTCAGTTTTATGTAAACAAACTGTTGCTGGCCACGCCCGACCCTATCCCATGCTTACACTGCAGGTTTACCATACATGAAAATGACAGAAAACACAGCCACAATCAGCCCTAAATATTTGACCCGGAGTCGGACCCAGAGCAACATGAATACTTCATGAGTGATTTGCCTTTGCCTGTAGCCATAGTGCTTCTCATCTTATGTGTGCTTTTAAAACCAGCAGAAAAAATGGCTCAACTAATCTAGTTGGTGTGAGCTTGACAGGTGAGGGGTGGTTCTATGCAAATTTCCTCATCCTGATGTCACAATAGGGGAGCCGTGCAAACAGCTCATAGAAGCACAGGATTCCTGACACCAACTGACTCACAGAGAACAGAGAACAGTTGGGTGTTTTTTCAAGCTTGGAGTGTTTATAGGAGCAGTAGAGAAACAAATGGTATCAAGGCATACATTTTGGGAGGTATCAAAAATAGGCCGTCTCGGGCAATTTTAGAAGATCAGCAATGTTTACACACATCGTCAAACCCTTTTATTTAAATAAAGTGGAAAGATTAAGGTTTTTATTATGAGCACATTTCATTACAATGCCCAAAGTTGAAAGGCCCACTTTTTGGTCATGCTCACATTATTTCACACCCGTTCACCCATCGAGTGGATAAAACAAGCAAGACCAACACCACTTATGGGCTTAGAGGTAATCAGTGTGCCAAACTGAAGATAAAAAGACTTAAATCCATTCAGTCATCCATAAAGCCCCATTCCCTCTGCCTCAGCTATCTAGAACCACAAAAGCAACCAGGCCTGAACTGGCCTGAACTGGCCTGAGGCTTTGATAAGTCTGGATTCAACCTTAAAACTGCACGAGTTGGAGTGTTCCCTGCTCCAACACACCCAGTCACCATCATGATAAAAACTCTCAGACATATTATACAGAAATGAAAAAATAATGGATCATTTTTCAAGCTAATACCTATCTGCTGTATCTGAAGTTTGCAACTACGCACCACTGACATCAAAGCATTTCCCAGTACTTAGAAAATACAGCCTCAAAATACATCTAAAATAGAAGCCAGTGGGCAGCTGTTTCAGTGTCTACCAAGTGGCTTCTATTATAAGAGTGTTTAGCTTTAATTTGAGTGCATGGCACGTCTTCTATACATGTATCTGTTGTTCATTAAATGTTTTCTATAGCTAAAACTTATGGCACTGAAACATTATGCGATACCACATACAGGCCATTTATAAAGCAGGTAAAGTCTGGCCTAGAGGTCATGGGGCAGTTCAGGCATACCCCGAGGTAACGGCTTAGTACAGGCCTCTAATAAGGCATCACTCAAGCAGGTATAACACTACAGGATCTCATTTCAGCCTTCAGACTGTCCCTGTTAAAGGGATAGTTCACCCCAAAATGAAAATCTGATGTTTATTTGCTTACCCTCAGGGCATCCAAGTCGAAGGTGACTTTGTTT
>JBBKCR010015113.1:0-28233 GCA_037577295.1 Ladigesia roloffi | reverse complement strand
TGTGTGTGTGTGTGTGTGTGTGTGTGTGTGTGTGTGTGTGTGTGTGTGTGTGTGTGTGTGTGTGTGTGAATAAAAGAGAATTATAAGTTGAAGGATGAAGTACCATTAATGAAGAAAGTTATACTGATAAAGTGTATCAGCCAGAGGCAGCTAATGTTTCAGGGCTAGCAAGTGGCAGCAGGGAGGTCAAGACAGGAGCACTAGGTTCAATGGGAAAAGAAGTTCACATGGCTGAGGAGGGAGAATAGTCAAATGTTCTCTGACATCAATAGAACATCTATTGTGAGAATTTGATTTGTCCAAGGGCGCAAGACGATACATTCAATCAATAATGAGTTATCACAAAAGAAGTTGTAGCCACATCTATGCATTAAGGATGAACAGTACTGAAAAATGTACTCTATTGAAAACAACAGCTGGTTGGAGCCTAGTGGGTGAAACACTTGCCTGTGAACTTGATGACCACAAACTTACAGGTTCAAAACTCCCCCACACTTTCTACCATTGTGCCCATGACCAACACACTTAACCCTTCAGAAGCTAAAGGGCAACTATCCCTATGACTAATGATTGTAAGTCGTTTTTGGATAAGGGTGTTGTGCAAATGCCCCTTTAAACCAGAGCCTGTTTCTGGTAAAGCATGCAAAGCAAGTCACAGGTCGCCATCACCACAACAACAATTTTTAAATAATGTTGAATATAAACAATACAAGCCAACTTCAACCTAACCTAATAAACCTCCAAACCTGAACAGAGCACACACATATACCCACCATGCCGCAGTGGTAAACGCCATGACCACAACCAGCACTATCAAGAGCACAGTGTCAACAGTAGATACCTCAGAGTAACAGAGGATGAAACTAATAATGCCCTGACTGAGAAAATGCTGATCTCATACCTGATGCTTCCACAGAAAGGGAGCCTGAAATCAGCTTACTCAAAAATGATAAAATATGTTATAATTATTATTATTTAACAAATAAGTGAAACTGACATTTCTGTCATACGCAAACACCACAGTGCAACATGTGAACAGCACAACATTTTCCCTTTACAGCTATTAACCCAGCGCCTGAGAAGCAGTCAATCAAAATGACAGACAATGAGAAAGTCTAGCATAGCCTGTAGACTGTAAAACCTTCAAAAGCACAGTTATGGCCAAAAGGACTGTTTGTTTTATATTACTATACTGTACTTACTAAATATACTAAAATGTTTTCAATAATGATAATTATATGGCAAAAATGATCAGTAAAACTGCAATAATAAAAGATTGGCTACATTAATCAAAAATCTAATCTTGATTATTGGATTTTGTGAACACTCATCTCAGGAGTGTTCGAGATGCATCTAGCATGTACTAAAAACAAACCTTTACACACAAAACAGGCCCAAACCCTTGCTTTCTATAGATGCGCACCCCTCATATAAGACCATGTTACTCATGTAAAGTTGTAACACAATCAAATGCAAATGTTTTGATGCTTTGCTCAAATGTCATGTTATATTGATTTTCTAGATAAAAAATTAGTATGAAAAAACACATCTCTGCGCATTGTAATGTACACTAACTGTAGGCTGAATTTAACATATTGTATTTAAAAAATGTCTGCGGTTATTGCTGTCTTTATACTGTACACTGTTTACAAATGGCATAATTATTTCCATAAGTGTAATTAAATAAATCAATATTGAATCACCCAATAAAAGTATTCATTTAACAAAATGACCTTAGGTATTACACGTATACACCAGAGATTGAGCGAAATATCACCTGGCCGATATATTGGGTCGATATTTGGCATTTTTTTAAGTATCGGCATCGGCCGATATCCAAGTGCTCTACGCTGATTTACAGACAGGCACCTCTGCGGGCAGCCCAGTATTATTGTTGCAGTGGAACAAGTGGCCCATGCTGCTTGTGCTGGACCCCAGCCAGAAGTTCTGGAAGACTCTTGAGACTCTTAAGATTAAATTCTGATATTACAAAACTGTGTATGAAATGTTGCTTTAAAAGAAAACGCGAGCGCTTTTGAAAGAGACCGCGAATTACGCCGTCGAGAAATTTTTCTTGTGTTTTATAGTTTCACTCTGTGTGTTGGTGGGGTGGAGCAGGCAGCTCTCAAACTTTTTACAGATGGTCTGTTCCAAGTTCAGAGCGTGTTATAGCATTTTTTTTTCTTTCAAAATGTATTGGAGTGTAATCGTTTGTGCATGGAATGTGCATGGAATACTGGAATTGAAGAATGAATTGAAGATGAAGGTACTATAATAAAAATGCTAACCTAGCATTTTTCTTCTGTTTTAGTAGTTGTCTGATGGCTGAAAAGAAAGCAAATCCTTGGTGGCAGCATTTCACAAAGCAAACGCCAGGAAAAGCCAAGTGTAATATTTGCAGTAGACTGGTGAGCTTGGGCGCTACAGAGGGAAAAAAGAAAAACACCACAAGTTTGTGGAGTCACCTGAAGTGTCACCACCTCCAGGTTTATACAGATGCCCAGGAGGAAAAAGCAGCTGCACCTTCAGCCAGTTTAACACAGCCCACTGTAGCAGAAATGTTTGATGTGAGAGAGTATTTAGTGAGATTTGAATTATCTATGACAAGAAGAGGAGTCAGCTCACAGGAGAAAATGCAGAATGTTTGTGTTTCCTGCACGATAACCTGCAGCTCTTAAACTGGGAGTACTAACCACTCAGTGAGGGACGGGTGGGAGGAGAAAGACTCGGGGACTGGAAATGGGATTAAAATTGAACATAATACAAAAAGGAATTGGCATGTTTAAAAATGTTCCTTACCTCAAGAATTGCCCTAAAATATTTTGATGCTGTTGTGTTTATTGTTTACAAATTTTAAGTTATTGTTTAATTGTATTGTTATTGTTAAGTTTAGATTTTATTATTCAAGTTTATATTTATATTTTAGTCATTATTTTGTGTATCTATTTTTGTGTTATTAGTTTGACATTTGACCTCAAATAAAGGGGGAAAAGTAAAAAAAAAAATATCGACAGCATGTATCGGCCATCGGCTGACCCTGACTCCAAATTATCGACATCAGCATAGGCTACTGAAAAACCCATATCGGTCGACCTCTATCTCTGAACAGCCATTTGTTACCCCCTGCCACATCCTTCTGCCACAAACAGAAGGGTCTTCTGTTCATTTGCATTGACTATCAAGTATCACAACAGCTGCATATTAGAGGTGGTATAAATACATCTGGGTTCTTTTGTGATTTCCCAGATACATTTTTGCTGTACTGACCTTGGCATAGTATATTAATCTTATGGCCTATTCCTTGATGAAATTTTAATTTAAGGGAATTAAGAGTGAGCAATTAAGAGTGAGTTTGTCTAGTGTAACTTGCCAAATAAATGTTGTTATTTTGGTTGACTGAGTAACCAAGGAGACGGTCACTTTCTCCACACAGAAAAAATAAATTTAGAAACAGCCTTTTCACAATACTGTATGTTCAGAATATGTGGTAGACCACCACAAACATTATGTGATTAGATCAATCAAACATACTTATTTAAAGACAAACAAAACTTTTTAAACAAAACTTTTGTCAAACTATCACGCCGATCTTTCTCTCTCGCTCCATTTCTACCATCCTGTGCTGATCTCTGCGTGTGGATAAACACTGATGAGTAATCAGACTGTTTAATACCTATCAAATCCTTCAGGCTGCAGTGGGACGGGCTCATCCTGAGCTGGCGTTCAAACCCATTGATCTGTACAGCCAAATTTAAAATATCTTGGCTAGTCACAAGGGAGTATCCACTCCTACCCCACTACTTCAGTAAAAGCTTTTTACTGAGAACCTTCAATAAACAACATGAAGGAATTAACTCATGATCAAAAACAAAAATACACTTCATATACACCGTTACTCATCAATTAGGAAAGAGAAAAGATCATTGTGAATGTGAAGTCATTCCATGAAGTATAACACTTACCAAAAATGTAGATCTTGAATCCAGTATATATTAGTTTGCCAGCTTTTTTTTAACTTTCAGTTTTTTTTTAAACAAACTGTACCTTTTTAGAGCTAAAGATGGTTTAGATGCCTAAAAGATTTGAGCCAACATCACAAGTGAAATAGAACTTTTGGCATTAACCTCAACTGAGTGTCCTTAACACAAACACACACACAAACACAAAGAGACATTTCATCAGAGAACAGCACTGAAGCCTACTTGTCTCTCGCCCAGCGTAAATACTCCCTGGCCCATGCAAGACGATGATGCCTGTGCCCTAAATGTGCTTGGAGTTATGTGGCATCGGCCGTTTACATTTACGGCATTTAGCAGACGCTTTCTCCAAAACCATTTCCATTGTTTCCACTAACCACAGTGGGCAATCTCCCTGGAGCAACGTAGGGTTAAGGGTCTTGCTAAGGAACCCAGTGGTGTTATTCTTACAGAGGCAATTATCTTACCCACTGAGCTAACACTACCCTGAGCTACCACCATTCGGTTCCCCAGGGCACTGTTCACAATGAAGCGGTCATCTGTGGCAAAAGAACGGATACTTCTATGCCTTTCTTCCAATCTCTGTATTTCTGCTGCCAACGGCTGATGACACAATGAGATACTCTAAGCTCAGTGGCCACTCCCATCTGAGAACATACTGTCTGAAGCCTGGTAGTGGTGAGGTACTGTTGATCAATAGTTAGGTTTCATCTTGGTCCTATTATCTCAAAATGTGAAAATGATGAGCATGAGGAGGAGGACTGGTTAAATAATAATTATAAATAAACCAGGTACTGTATTCAAAAAGCTTTTGTGAAATTTGCTGTTAAGCTCCTTGTCAGAGAACAGTAAAAGTAAACATTTAACAGTTGGATATGGGCAATCAAATGTTTAGGGAACGTCACCTTTAACGGTTGCAGTGCATTTTAGGCTCAACCTGAAATTTTACACAAAAGCCGAATATTTCTCTATACATATAAAACCACACACACAAAATAAAAATAAAATAAAATAAATAAAAAATTACTAAAGGAATAGATATATTTATTTATTAGGGCTGGGCACGTTAACATGTTCTTTTTTTAATCCTTTTTTATTTTGAAAGTGCAGTGCATTTTTTGCTCTACGTCTGTGCTGTTTTTTTTCCTTTACTGTAAAGCTGCTCTGCTTGTGTTGTTCTAATCAGCTTGTCAGTCAGGTGTCCTGAATAAATTCTTCTAAGTATTTGTCCAAATACCATATTCATATAAGTTATTTGTGCCTTTCCGAATATCATATTCGGGTTCGGCTCCACCCTTAATATATTGAAGTGAATACTGTTAGTTAACTAAATTATATTAAGGGTTCGGCTCCACCCTTAATATATTGAAGTGAATACTGTTAGTTAGCTAACTAAATATAAAATGGTGGCAATATCTGGTCAACATTTTATTTTTTATTTTATTATTTTAATTAAACTAATGTGAGCCACCTATGCTTAACCAGGGCTGCAGGCATTACCGGAGCCACTCCCAGTGTTTGTGCGCCACAAGGCACAAGCCCGCCTATCCCAGGCCAGACACACATTTAAACACACTCCTGCCCAAACACCTACTTGTGAGCAATTGAATTTCTCCAGGATGCCTGATCTGCTTGTCTCTGGACTATGGGAGGAAATCTAAATAACTCACGGACACACTGGCAGAACATGATAGTATAAGCACTACTCCCAGCATCACTGTATTAACCAAATTTTCTCCAGAACAGGAGGTTGAAATCTTGGGAGGACACAAGACTCACAGTGTAAACAAATCTTCTATCTACCAAATGATATGCTACTGTGTAAAAAGATGGACAGATGTGGGTCCTCTTTGGAGGGTATATTTATTTAATAACATTAACATTTCATTTGGTCAGGGGCACCTACATATTTGCATGTTTAGGTGATCATTTGTGAACAGATTCCAAAAATGTTTAATATGACAATGATTTGTGTCAGAGTATATGTTACAAAAATGTAAACTCTAACAGCAATGAGCAACGTTCAATAATTAAATGAACTGAGTTACACAGTGTGAGACTGTGTGCACACAAGCAGCACAGGGCCTCTTTAAAAAAGAGGAGAATGTCAAAGCTTGTCTGTGCCTGAGAAATTCACCAGGACTTTAAAGTTTTCAGTGGCTTTGGAGCAAACTAATTTAGTGGCTCGGCTATTATGTTGAGTATGTTTGTGACTTTTTACAGGTGTACGTACCTCTCTTTGTGTTAGTTTCTGCTTGTCGATCTGCTTTACCTTCGGACTGTTGGCCAGCAAGTGCCGCAACTTAACGTAGCTCTTCCACAGCTTTTGATACCTGTAAACAAAACACATTAAAGTGAGTCACAGTAAATATGGTATCCACTGTTTAATTGGCATCAACAATAAAGGCATCTTGACAATGTTGGCCTTTAGCGGTCTCCAGCATTTAAATGGACATTAAACAAGTCCCCTACAATTCCCTGTGATGGAACAGTTAGATGAGGCAGGAAGTTCAAGAGATCAAAACTGGCCAAACTCTCTCTGGAGGGGTAGAATGGCCCTCTCTCCCAATCATACAGAACAATTTATCAACCCAGTCATTTTTTAGCTGACGTAACAATCTTGGCACTTCATGTTCTCTTTCAAGTAAGTTGATCTGTTGATGCGATAGCTGCAGTTTCTTTAGAGATGCATTGGCCCTTCTTGTGACTTGAAGCACACTTCACACTCAGAGCGTTAGTGGTATAATGTGAGATACTTGAAGAAAATAATGTGATCGTGTAAGTATGAAATCTCGATGCTTCATTTCATAAATATTTTCGAACTGCCACTAATGAAATGTCACAGAACAGAACAATAAAAGAGCAGCCAATTCTATTAAATCAGCTAATAAACACATATTGGACAAGATTATATTAATTTGAGAGAAGTGACCTCATAACCTCACCTGCCTAATGCTGTGTAGATTCGTGTGACACAAAAATAGACTCTTCAAAACTTCATAAGACTTTTAAAATTGTGTGCTGTGGTGTTAGGTACCAAGACATTATCAGCAAGCTACAAGGAACAAATATTTTCACAATATTGGTTATCTACCAAAAACCTTTAAATTAGCAGTTATTAATAAATTAGCAGTTATTAATAAATTAGCAGTTATTATTTAAAAAAAAAAAAACACACCTTGATCCATGTGAGCTCTCCAACTATTGTCCTATCTCTAACCTTCCATTCATGTCTAAACCTTAGAGAAAGTGGTGGCCCAACAGCTAGGTTCATTTCTCCAAAATTACCGACTATATGAAACATTTCAATCTGGGTTCCATCCAGACCATAGCACAAAAACAGCTGTAGTAAAGATAGTGAATGATATTTTACCGTCGGCTGATAAAGGTTTTGTCTCTCTACTGGTTCTGCTGGACCTTTGATACAATCAACAACACCATAATACTTGACATACTATAAAACCCTGTCGGAATCCTGGGAACTGCCTTATCCTGACCGACCGCTATCAGTTCATAAGTGTTAACGGAGAATCCTCAACCCCCACCAAATAAAAATACGGTGTCCCACAAGGCTCTGTTTTAGGACCACTTCTATTTACCTTGTACATACTGCCCTTAGGGGTGGTTATTGGGAAACATGGAATTATTGTGGCTGTGTGTGGACACACTGTACTATACATCTTCATTCTTTTATAAAAACAGGAATAAAAAGGATCTTGTTTGGAAGGAATTGAGTGAGGAGGTCAGACAGCCTGGTAAGTTACAAAAAACTTTACTTAATTTGAGCTATATATATTTATATACATATTGATACTACAAGCTACCTAAAGCCAGCAAATTGAGCTTATTATGAGTTATGAGTAAGCTTATTATGAGTTGATGTGTTTGTTCAGATAAAGTGTGCAGAAAGAGATGGAAGAGTCTGAGGGACACCTATTTAAAAGTGAGGAGAAAGGAGAGGGTTAGCAGAAGGGTCAGGGAAAATGTGGAGTTACTATCTATCCTCGACCCATTCGTCTCCCTTTTCTGCCTGAAAAGAGTGATTAATGTCAACATACACAATCATGACACTGTTGTGTTGTGGGTTGAGTAATGTGCAAACAGTGTTGTCAGATAGAGTGGTGTTTGTGAACGGTCAGAGCTAACTGGCTAATATAGCTTAGCAGAAGTTGGTCCGCTACCATCAGCAATTTCGCCTCTCTGGCAGAATTATTGGCTGCAACCCGACCGAGACTCTGCAGCGCATCCTCCGCACCGTGCAGGTGCCTCTGCAGATCTCCTCATAAAGTTGTGGAGGACACACATTGCCTTCACACACCTCTCCACAAACACCTCTCCACAAAATCCATGTACGGCATTTCGCGACTGGAACCACCTGACAGAAGTCCCATGAGGCGAATTTGACGTGCGTATGAAGCAAATTTGACATGCGAATGAAGCGAGTAAACTCAAAATGTTCAAACGTCCAACTACACATGAATAGCGTTATTTTGTCGCATCATTCGGGTCTGGTGTGAACGCCCAGTTAAACGGCCTTACACCTGATTACCTCTGTGAACTTTTGTGCTATTATGAACCTCCACAGTCACTCAGATCTCAAGGTGCTGACCTTTTAATTATTCCCATAATTATTAAAGCATCATCAGGGGGAAGATAATTCTTATATATAACCCCCAAGCTCTGGAGTGCCTTACCACACAAAGTTTTTGTACACAGTCTCAGTATTTAAATCCATTCTAAAAACACACCTGTTTAGTCAAGCTTCACTCAGACCAAGGCCTCTCGTTATTTATCTAGTGTTGTATTTGCCTCCCCTCCCCCTCCCTCCCTTCCTCCAGAAGTTTCTTCCTCCATCTGAGGGAGATTTTCCTCGCCACTGTTGCCTTCGGCTTACTCACAAGGGGCTCGGACCTAGACTCTGTAAAGCTGTTTTGTGACAACCTGGTTGTAAAAAGCGCTATACAAACCAAATAGAATTGAATTGAATAATTAAAATGAGTTCGATCATTTTCCATATTTTTGCATTCCAACGGACTTCACTGTGGTACATTGGTCTCTACCGCCCCCTCTCGTTTCCTTAGTGTAATGAGGCATGAACTTTCTTGAGGGATAGCCTAAATGCTAGCTTTTATTTAAATGACAATAGTCACATTTACAGAAAGATCTTGAAGTGCAGAGAGCCAGTCCGGTTTTAACATGCACTCGTTATTAAGACAAAGACAATCACTTTTGACAAAAGTATAGGGACACAATGTGTAGCACAGCTGGACACATTACTACTCCTGAGAGATCCTGCCTTAAGTCACACAAAGTCAAGGTATGCTGACTGTCTTACAATGTCTTCCACTCCCAGGGTTAAGGTTAAGAAGTTAAGGTTTATGGATCTTTGAAAAGGTGCAATTGCATTTTAATGCCATTATCATTACATCAGTAGAAATGTACACAATGACAATATTATTCTTTATCACAATAATTTCTGGGACAATTTATGGTCCAGAAAAGTTATCGTTACAGGTTTATGCAGCAGAGATGATCTGACCCAGATTTTTTAGCCATCACAACTGGGACCGCTGTCATATAACAATGCTTGCCCATTCTTTAAATGCTTGCAACACAACTATTTCAAAAACTGACTGTCCATTTACTGTCTAATATATCCCACTACTTGAGAGGTCCCAATGTGTAGACACAGTCTGTTTCTGTGTTTTATCTTATAGTGGTTTACATGTCTACGTGTCTAATGTGGGTTGGCCCATATTGTTCAAAATCTGATTTAAGAAATCTACAACTTATAAAACATAACTACTAAAGTGACAAATACTACATAACACTCCATTTAACAAATCTCCTTTTAGTATCATCCAAATTGCAAGCCAACATCGCCCAGCGATCATAAACTGTGTCAGTTAAAAAAAAAAAAACTTTTTATACACATTCTTAAACTAAAGAATAAAAATAAACAAGGATACAGCCCTATCTTTGGCAAGGAAAATACCTTCACCCTCCCGTTCTCTCTCCCTCTGTTTCGTCAGTGCCATATAATGAACTCCCTGTCCATCCACACATTTGTCACCTCTGTCTCACTGAGAAGAAACTTCACAAGAGGGATGGAGGGACCCTTCAGGTGTGTGTCTACACACACCTCTGTCTCACTGCCCTTAATTAAATTTCTCCCTCTTTCCTTCTACCCCAACTGAGCATGCATGCAGAACACACACTTTTTCTGCGACCCCATAGAGAGTCATTGCGTATAATGAAGCAGGAAATACACCAGCATCATTCACTTCTGCATTCATTAGCATTAAACTCCTGACACTTCATCCAGCGGCGCCCCCTATAGAATGCTTGGGGGATTAAGGGACTTCTCAAGACTGTTTTATAATTGCTTCATAAATTCTGCTTTATTCTCTTTGTCGTTGCCTGACTGACGAGAATCCAATATACGAACTTTATTCTGTATATGAATAATGTGAAAATATTTGAAAACTCTAAACCAGCAAAACATTTTAGGGCATATACAGCAATCTTTTAGTTTAATTTATTTTTTTAGTACTTTCAGAGTTTTTCCAATCCATCACAACACTGAGTTGCAAGTGTTAATCAGTGACCTTTCTAATGTTCAACACTCTAAAACCGAATAGATTTATAGACTCACTGATGTTGACCACATTTTGCATGTTTATTTCACTTCGTGAATAAATGTAAAACAAACTACATAAAATTTGCAATGACGACAAAAACTGGCTGGTATTTACTGCATGAACATTTAATGCTTGAAGCTAATCCATAACTGAATCGGTTATTGCCCTCCCTACAGTCGCTACAGTACAAATTTGCCAAAATCACCACAAGATCAGCAGAGGAGAAAAAGGTTTCACCTCTTGTAGTCAGATAGAGCAGAGAGTGGAGAGAACCCAAGGCTGTCAGAATTATGAAATGTAAGGGTGACACGCCACCCTCTGATCCAGTGCTGACGATGCCCAAGAGTGAACCTGCAACTGATCTAAAGTCGGATAGTCCTGTTTTTAACCATAAGCAACTTTGCCAGATACCTCAGCACCTTTCACTAGCTGTGTAATGAGCTAACTGAGTCAGAAGGTACATTTACATTGCTAACTACATCTTTCCAGTTATTTTGGTGAGAGTACCTTAAAAGTAATGCAATAGTAGTGTAAAGCCTTGCATTTTAAATACAGTAATACTGTAATGTAACTAATTATTTTGAAATAACAGTAACAAGCAATAAATAATGCATTACAGTTTTGAAGTAACTTGCCCATCTCTGGTATTCATTATGCGAATCAATAAAAGTGCAACTTGTCAGATGTCCGCAAATTCGGGAGTAATTAACTTAAGCTTTTCGGTCTTGGTCTTGGTCTCTACCTGCCTTGGACATGGTCTCGCTTAAGAGGGTCTTGGTTATGGTCTTGATATCCTCTGGTCTCGGGAGTGTCTTGGTCTCAGTTTAGGTGGTCTTGGCTACAGCACTATGCCATCATCAGCAACACATCTTTAGAGGAAGCACCCTCTGTAAGACTGGACGAACAGTTTTTCACAAACATAGAATACAGTAAACCCCCACGATACATTCCAAGAGCAAAAGCATATAGAGAATGGTTAATGCCTCCAAATAATAAGTAAACCTTAAATATGCCCCCAAATATCATCCCAAAACACTGATTTAATTTTAAACTCAGCTTATTGCATTACCCTAGCAATGCTAGAATTGTTTTGTTTGGTATAAGGATTTAAATACACTAAAAATATATACCTAATAAAATTACAGGGCTTTAAGAAGAACGAAACAAAAAACATGTACACTCAAAACGCTTGGCGGGGGAAATTCTGGACTGCCACTGCGTTGAAGGGCAGCAGCCAATCAGCAGCAAGGAGAAATAAATAGCGTGGGTGAGGGGGCATGGCAGAAGAGGCTAGGACATCACACAATTTATTTTATTTTCTTTTTTAAGCGGATGATTTCTACATTTTTAACATTAGTGCATTATCAGTTCGGTTCTCAGGAAAAATCAGTGTTGGACTGAAACTGAAACTGCCAGTCGGCGTTAAAGTGGGGGTTTACTTTATACGTTAATGTGCAGTAAAGTTGTTCTATCACCCTATAATTTTAATTTGTTCAACAGCACTCTCGCAGTGTAGCTCCAACACCAGTCAGTGTAATTGCAGTGTGAAAAGCTAAATAAAGCAATCTTCCAGAACACAGCCAGACATCGAGGAGACATCACTATGTCACTGGAAAGTAATGGGCTGAATGAGGTGTGATACAAAAGGGCAAATAGACACCATGTGCAATGCCTTCGGCATTTCAGAACTGGAAAGCATAATTGAATGGCAATTCCATTAAAGGAATATCCAAATGTCAGTCAGACAAAAATTATGCATAGTAACATTAGATAATATGAGGTTTTCATTTATTTAAAGCAGCTGTTTGACAAAAAAACCTATACCTCTCAACCCAAATGTAGATGATGGGCCATGCTTGGTGCATGAATATTGTTTCCAGTTTGGCACTACAGCAACAAGGCTAAATGTAACTAACAAGCAAAATATCTAATTTACACCAAATAGTACAGCATGCATACATTTTCACAATAGCCTAGAATTGCATCAAATTGTTAGGTAGTTACAAAAAGCAACATTTTTAGAACAATGATAAATTAATGACAACAAATGCAGACCACTGGTTTTCAATATTTTTCATTATGAGATGATATTACAATGTTTAATATGTACCTTGATTTACATGTTGTATATAGTAAAACTCTCACTCATTTGGATACAATTTTGCTTGTATCGAACATTCTTTCTTGGAATGGGCAACATTTACAATTGACCTACGATAACCGTGTGCTTCTCCAAATGCTTACATGAAAATTTTCAAACTACTCTTTTATTCTTCTAATAAAAACAACCCATTTTTGTGCCCTGCCTTTAATATTTATTGCTGCCTTTAAGATTAATTGTTACTTTTACTTGGCTGAACAGGGCAAAATCTAATAGCTGGAAGAACGTTGCCGGCATACAATTTCATTCTATGCTGCCTGTCATCTGTGCAGTTTGCTGTCCTTGCCTTTATTTAGTGTTAATTGTTTTAGGTAAACTAAGCAATACATCTCCTTGTGTTTTGCCCCCGGTGCCCAGGTACTTTAGGTACTATATGTTACTCTCATTGTATTTTGAATGCTCTGTTTGAAAAACATGCCTTGCCTATGTGGCGGTTATCATTCTAAAATGTCTAAATGTAAAATAAAAATTTTCATAAAAAAAAAAAAGAAGTGAGATAGCTTTTACCTTCTGTAGATGGACAACTGGTAAATTATAATAATCATAAAGAAGGCCTGTGTAAAATCTAACCAAATATGTTTGCGAAAAGAGCTTGGCATGATAAGAACAACTGTGCTTGACCCCTTTTCCCTTAGGCTTTGACAAATTTGTGAGAAGCAAACAAGCGATCTCATGAAAGAGGTCAAATATATTTTAAAATAAAAAAGAAAGAAGAAAATACTCTTTAGCTTCTTCAGACTTTACTTGAAACTGCGATTAACTATTACAAAAAATGACTGAGAGAGCAGAGTTACCCCATGTACAGCTTGGTAGCCATAACTGCAAATATGCCTTTGTTAACACTATGCAAATGAGCCACTAAGCACCTCAAACTATTTAAAACCTCTTTTTAAATCGTATTACTTAGTGTCATCACAATCCCAATATTTTGGTATTCCAAAATTGTATAAAATTGTGTTTTGGGAGCCTCATTACTTCCGTAGACCCACTTAAACCCCATTCACCTAAGGTGGCAAAGATATATGGATGTGATTCAGGACACAGTATAACAATTTATACCAAAATTGGGGTGACTGCTTCTTTAGTGTAGAACTAACATTGCAAATAAACACAAAGTCAGCAAACTTATATTGGCTGATTGACTACATATGGGGTAAAATCTGTAAAATGCAGTTTTCTGCAAAGCTTAATATAACAATATTGAATAAACTATATATTTTATAAACTCTTATTCATTTTATCAGAACACCAGTACAGTGGCAAACAGACTACGGTAAAAATAATTTTATTGGAAATTTGTAAAAAAATACAAGTTGTTCCTTAAAACCCTTAAAATTATATTTGCAGTGTATCAGGGTTATTTTATTATTCCATTCAAAAAAGGCCACTGCAATGAAGGGGTGTACTGGGTCTGCAAACATGTTTAGATAGGTATGTGCAAATTAGCATCCAAAGGAAAGGCAGGGCCCAAGATTTCTCAACAGAACACTGACTAGAGCATCACACTGCAACCACCGGCTTTCCTTCTTCCCATGGTGCATCCTGGGCCCACTATTTTTGAAGTAAGCGATGCACAAACATGCACCCATTCACATGTTTAAAAAAAGAAAAATAGATGAATCAGGCCAGGCCACCTACATACATTTCTCCATGGACCAGCTCTAAAGTACACATGTCTGTTGTAGACTCGCTTAGTGGTAGACAGGGGTCATCAAGGGCACTCTGACTGACCCCCATATGCAGTACGGATGTCTATTGCCCAGTTGCCAGTTTACCAGTTGTCCTCCCTTGGACCAATTTTGGTAGGTACTATCCACTGCATATCAGGAACACCTCAGAAGACTTATTTCAGAGATGCTCTGACCCTGTCGTCTAGGCATCAAACATTGGCCGTTGTCAAAGTTGCTTAGAGCCTAACATCTGTCTATTTTTCCTGCTTCAAACACTCCCATAACTGACTTTTCACTTGTTGCCTAATATATTCTACCCCTTGACAGGTACCACTTGAATGTGTTTCACTTCACTTCATTAAATCTGACAGCCCTACAATGAAAACAGCTTGGCTTGAGATTAAATCAAGAATGTATAAATATACTATTTTAAGAATACAAACACTTTACAAATGTTTGTTCATACATTTTGTCATCTATAGTGATGATGAAAACCAAAACAATCTATAAGGGATGCATAATAAGAATCATCAGCGATTTAGAGCAGCACATGTATGGATTGAATAAAACTAATTGGATTCAGAGATTGACAGCATTATTTGACAGCTCACTGTGCCTATTAATGTGTCAAAATACTGTTATACGTGAAACTGTCTTCAAGACTCATTTTATATTTCTTCCCATATTGCCCATCCTTATTCAATCAAACTATTTACCTTAACGTTGAAAAATAATGATAATAGGACAGATTTTTTTTCAGAACAGAATAAGGATTTATAATGTGCACCAAACATTCCTCTTACTGCCAAAGTAGGTTCTTCAACTTCTGGTTACTTTTTTTGCCTTACCCTACAGTTCCCCCTATAGGCAGATTCATCTCTCTGTACTCTTCACTTGACAGTGGTTAACTACAATGCTTTTAGTGCTAATTTACATATAAATTGACCAAAGTCAACATCATCAATAAGGCAGGCTTTCTGTGAAAAACTAGGACATCAAAATAGGCTGCATGAATAATGACGACCCTAAAATGGAAATTGACTCAACATACAGCTGATTTTGCCCGACATTTTCTACTTATTAAGACCTTGTGTCAGAGCTTGATAATAAGATTGATTCTAACATCCTAAATGAGGCTGTAACAGTGTGTAACATACTATCAGGCACAGTAATTCCTATGCTTACTAGCTCTAAGATAGGAATAGTTGGTTGCAGGACTGATCTTTCTGGAGGACCCTCCCCCTCCCCCAACCCCCAACACATGTGGATGAGTCTACAGACTGAGTACACCCACAATTTCTCCAGACATTTTATAATTAAATCACATAGTAACTGACCTCCCAGATGGTCTGCATTTGGCAGAGCACAAGCTCAGCTTGCTATTGGGACCAGACCTCAGCATCACCTGATGCTGCTGGTCAGGAGAAGCAGCGCTTCACATGGCGACTAAAATGGTCGCCAGTGTGACTAGTTTTTTCATTTCAATTGGCAACGGCAATCGTCTCTCAAAACCAACATAATTTAAAAAAAAAGTACAAGAAAAGTAACTTCTTATAATGTGCAGATACACTCAGCCCAAGTCTTTTTTTCCTCCCACACTATCATGTGATTAGTTATAGGAATTTCAGTTCTTTTTTTTTTTAATGAGTCGGATCATTTGGATCAGATCACTATAAAGATCTGGCTCCTTTGGCTCCCAAATGCATAGACTTGGAGGGTAGATGCCGCATTCTGTGTTCCCAGTTCACACGATACATAAATGTGTCCACCATACTGTGTTTCATGTAAACCAATACGGGTAGATGTGGTTTTCTGATGAAAACACAATAAGACTAAATAAAAATACTCAATTTGTTGTATTCACCTGGGCTTTAGAAATCCTTTACGAAAACATTTCACTGATTCCTTTCTCTCTCTCACACACACACACACAATGTGCTTACTGTGTTACATGGCATTAACAGAAAAGTCAACTAGTCAACACTCAACAAGTCTGGTGTATTTCCTCTCATTGTACGTGCTTGTGTACACAAAGCAATCTCTGATTATGATTGGCTGACACTGACACGCATTTCGCGACTTTTCAATTATCATAGTTCTCTTCATAAAATGGGCGGTACCGTTGGCGCAGGGGAAATCTAAAAACAACACTACAACAAGATGAGAGACATGGCAACAGAGGAGATAGACACACATCAAATGTGTGAGGATACATCACTCTAGACACACAAACAGCACGGTGACCAGCAAAATCTGCAAGTCGGTATTAAAGAACAGTAACAGTACGGCTAGCTAACATGGCTAACACTAGCAGTGCAAAGAGTCTTCTGGTCCAGAGGACGCTAAATGACTCCACGGCTTAAACTGTTCCCACATTTTTCACCATTTTAACAGAAAATTCAAGTATCAGACTTTGTTGTTTTGTTTTTTATGTTGACTTCTAATGATTTAATAAAATTTGCTCACAGTTGGACACATTGTGGAGAGCTTTAATTGAGAGCTTTAACTACACAGTGTAGAGATTTAATTGGTCCCTAAATGTTAGACTCGACAAGGCCTGAACCCGACAGAAATCGGCCCGAGTCCAACAAGTATATTTTGATTGGAAGCTTTTTAAAATCCTGAAATCTTTTACAGTGTGACATTACTCAAAGGTGCCCACACATACAGCTCCCAGCCTCAACAAGCCAAAAACAAATGAAATTTAATAAATAATAATGCCAACATCAGCATATACTCTGTCAACATTATGAATTAAAACCCTTACTCACCAATATTAGGCTACATGTTTTTGTGGAGGACAATTTTTGAATCCACTGTAGATGGATTTAGTGTGGTCCAGCGCTCACTGATGGTGTGTACAGCAGCACCCAACACCTTTTCACAGCTGCCTGTAGTGGTTGGGATGCAACCAAAAAGAAATCGCCAGGGCGTGACCCCCGTTTCACCTCCTAAGCATCCATTTTGGCATCTTTCTCATGCTTTAGAAATACTTTAGAATCTATTCTACCGGGTTGGCATCTAACTGACTACGGGGGGAGCATTATCAATCTTCAACTATACTCATATGAGCGACACTAGGGTGTGTAGGGGGGAGTGGCTACTCACTAGGGGTGCAAATGCCTTCGAATAACCCTCCTTGACGCCAGCACTGACCTGATTGCTCATTTACTGCACAAGCCCGAGCCCAGCACAAGGTCGTGTAAAATGATTGAAATTAAGTCAGAACACAACCAAACCCATCGGGTCCAGACAGGTCCCGTCTGGTTCGGCAAAGATCTTTAGCTCTAAATCTGTGTTCCTCTGCTTTGTCTGTTTGACCTCATCAAACTAAATCAACTCGAATTTGACATTGTTGACAGAGTCGACCTGAAAAAATCTTAAGCCATGAATGCTCTACTGTGTTTTCACTTTAGTGTCTTGGTATTAAATATACACAGGACAGGAACAACATTCCTTTTAACAGAACAGCCTTACCCAGCGTTTTCTATGTGTTGCCACTGTGTAAGAGTTTTGTCTTGCAGTGTGGTGCAGTCTTGTTTTTGGAAGAGCAACACAACTAAAGACAAGCATAAAATGATGGTTGTCAATTCCAAACTGTGACCCAAACAAAATTTATACACAACCTTACTCCACAGCAGCGCCTCTCGCAGTGGCGACGTTTGCGTCAAATGCAGCTGCTCTTCTAGTCAAGTAATATTCCATATCTGTGGTTAATTTAGTAACATTCAATCTTTGTGGTCAGTCTTAAAATGTCCTCTGTGTATGTCCAAACAGCTCTTTGTTTTCCCAATATTTTCCCCCCGCCAAGGTCAGACTCATTCAAAACCGACACAACTCTTTCGAGAGCAGTGTTGACAGATTGAGTTTCGTTAACACAATTTGCACGGCCTGGCAACCTGTTGCAGAGCGCATTTTAAAATATAGGAGAAATAAACATTAACATGAGAAATAGCATTGTACTCTTGCAACAATTTAGTCCATGTCAAAATTTCCAGTTTCATTTTAACACTCTTTACATGGGGTAAGACTGGAGACAAAAATGTTTAATTTATATCACCTTTGACAGAGATTATGTCTCCCAGATATTTTGTGTTTAGGAGCAAATGGCTCCAAAGGTTTTTATTTTCTTTGGAGCCCTGAGAGGGGATATAGTAAGCAATGCAATAGGAGGCAAAAGTGCATTAAGCAAGTAGGAGCCAGCCAGCAAATACATCCATCCTACTTGCAAATATCTGCTCTCTGGAAAATAAACTGAGCTAAATACTTCTCCAGCGAACTGTCCCAGGGGAGTTTAGGGACTGCTGCATTTTTGGCTCAGTAAGTTCCAGATGTTGAAATGTACCTGGATGGGCTCTTCATTCTGTCCAGGAAAGACCTGTGCCAGTTAATAGTTACTACTAATCGCTGGTGAAGTTTGTGACTCTTATATGTAGACTAGTTAACATCTTCAACGTCCTATCTTAAAGCCACAGATGTATCCCCTCCGCAGACCTTCCACAGTTTGTTTATCATCCCAACTGTGCAATAGATTATGCCATCACTACTACACTTTACTTAATCCATCTAGACATAGAGGACACTTATGTGAGACTAATGTTGACTTTAGATTAGTTGGCATTCAACATCATTATTCAGCACAAGATAGAAAGACTCCTGGGCCTGAATTCCCCGATCTGCAACTGGATTCTGGATGTCCTGACTAGAAGACCAATCAATCAGCTACATCTCCTGCTCCATCACACTGGGCCCTGAATTTCTCTGGGCTGTATGCTCGAACCACTGCTGTTCATGCTGCTGAATCACGACTGTGCAGCAACACAGCTGAAACCAAATTAAGTTTGCTGATCACAAGTATGGGTGGCTCATCGATTACTTCTTTTGCATGCAATAAAAAACTGTAAGAAACTGCACAAATGTTCTCAAGCCTTCCATGTTGTTTAGTTACTCCTGCAAAATATTTTCTCACTGAATTAGGGAGCAAATTGTTTCAAATATGCAAATATAATCTGTACCTGGATATTGTATTCCAGCATTTATAATGCCCTTCCACACACAGTATCTTGTTTTCACTTGCTCACTCAGCGATTTTGTGCTTGCGTGATATTGCAGAACACAAGAATGGGCCTGGTTGCAGGAAAATTGCATTAGACCTGATTCCTGAAGACTTGAATTCCTTCAACTGGAAATGTCCTAACAAATGGAACAACAGAGGCTAAAAAACAGCAACAAGAAAAAAAAATCCCACACCAGCTTAACTAGCTTGAGGGTACTGACGAGAACAGAGGAGTTGGTGTAACTAGCAAGCATCTGCTAGCAAGTAAACTTAGCCTGTCCCAGGAGAAAAGCCTGTCACATATTGTTAGATCACATACAGCTACCAAAGACTGCAATAGTAAAGAGACACTCAGACACATACACTGAGACAGAGCTACAATAGGCTTGCAAGAGGCATATTAGGCCATGCTACATACCATCATGAACCCCTCACAACCCCCCACGCTGCAGCCAAAATATTTTCTGAACATATCCAAGCGCGTAGGGCGAGGCTTGGGGGTGGGGCTCGATGGCGAGGGACCATGGGGGTCAGTTGCAGTGTGAGTTGGGTGGCAGCCGAAGGCAGCTATATTGGTGGTCTGATCCTCAGCTGCAGAAGCTAGTTCTAGGGACATGGAATGTCACCTCTCTGGTGGGGAAGGAACCTGAGGGTAGCCTTCCTTCACCTTCGGGTGGGGGGACGAGCCCTGACTTCGAGCAGGGGTGGGCAACTCCGGTCCTGGAGGTCCAGCACAGTTTGATGGTAGTCCTCCTCAAACACTTTCACTAAACCTGACAATTAACTGGCAAGTTGAACCAGGTGATTCTGAGGAGGGAAATCACTTAAACGTGCTGGGCTCCGGCCTTCCAGGACCGGAGTTGCCCACCCCTGCACTAGGCCATGCAGATGCAAAGCTATACTATTCAGAATATCCCTATCAGAGCAAAACGAATCTAAACTCTTTGGAAATCTCTTTTAGGCTGTTGAGGGGTTTGGGGGTAGCTGCTTATGTGCATGTTGTTGAAGGAGAACATAATGTCACAGAAAGTTTTGGGAGTAGCTCTAACTGGGTTGATTAGAAAGATGGAAGAGTTAAAATGATAGTAGCTTAATGGAAAGATAAAAATGTGGAATAATTACACATCAATAGATTTACATGTATATGTGTATTAGGATTACATGATCAAAGTCAAATATACTGTCTTAGTGTACAGCCAGCATAAACTTTTCCAATTCCAGACACCATCAGACCAGTGTGTCTACCACAGTATGACCATGACCTTCCAGGAGGAACACAATGTTGGATTTCTGGATGGGGATATACACAACCTGATGATGGTGAGGAAAGTACACATATAAACCATCTGAATATTAAATCTTTATCATCAATATAAATAAGCTTCAGTGTTGGCTGATAAATGTGTTACTAGTAAATGGCAGACAATAAATGCCATCTCCTCTTTGTGTAGTTCATATTCCTGACATGTTAAAAGAGGCTCCGGTGCCATTAATAAGCACAAAGAAGTGTAATAGCTCCTGCATGTATAATGGAGAAATCACCCCGCGAATGCTTTGTGCTGGCTACACTGAGGGCAAAGTGGACGCCTGTCAGGTAACGTCCCAAACTTAAGAGGCCTGAGATGTCTTCAGAAATGTTCTTAAAATATAATCCTGTTGAATAAACGTAATGAAAAAGAAGGTGAAAATGTCTTCCCCTGCAGGGGGACAGTGGAGGGCCCCTGGTGTGCCAGGATGATAACGTGTGGAGGCTGGTTGGAGTTGTTAGTTGGGGAACAGGCTGCGCAGAGCCAAATCATCCAGGAGTTTACACCAAAGTGAATGAGTTTTTAGGCTGGATTTATGAGATGATAGAGGTAGGCTACAGTAATATTCTGCAAGGACGCTACTTGTTTGATGACCTCTCCAAGCAGCGTGACTCATCACTGATTTATTTTTGGGGTTCATATAAATTTGTGACGTTTTCTCCCTCCCTGCAGAGCTATTGATTGAGTGAAACACTGCAGTCGTAACCTCCTACTTTTGCTGGATTTTGAGGACATTTCTCTTAACCTTAATTTTTTTATCATAAACCTAAACAGCTACAGTTTGATATTCTGTTTAGATGTTTGTAATAAACTCTGTGTTGTGTAACCTGTAAAATGTGAGTGAGTTTAATTTTTCAGTTTTCAATTTGATTGTTAATAATAAAATATTTAGTCTCTCTGAAATACCTTATTTTGGCATTTGATGCGTGTGTGGGCATCTGCTAGTGTGAATGTTACTGTGTCTTTGAAGGGGAACTTCAGGGTATATACAGCAATCCTTAATTTAAATGTAGTACATTTTAAGATCTTTTTTACTAACTTCGGAATTCAAAAGATGTTTAATCATTACCTTTTTAATGTTACGCAGATGTTGACATATATATAATACAGAATAGAATAGATTTACAGACTCATTGATGATGACCATATATTGCAGATTTATTTCACTTCATGAATAAATATAAAATAAACTACATGAAATGTGCAACTAAGATAAAGACATTCTTCCAACACACAGGCTGGCATTCACTGCATGAACTGTTGATGCAGTACAAAATCTGCTATATGAACTGTTGGTGATATCCCTTCACAAACTGGCATCCACTACATCAGGGGTTGTCAACTACATTCGTCCAAGGGTCAGAATGTTTCTCGACAGGCACTGTGAGGGCCAGATGCGGTTACCGATGGCCAGCCGTGTTTCACAGGCCCACGAACGTTTAGGCGGCTTAAAATCACGGACGAATCTAAAATTCTGCCCTGACGCAAGTCTCAGAAATAAGGGCATGTCCGGGAAAAAGAGGATGCCTGGCCATCATACATACCACTATTTTTTGTAGCTACACACTCGTTTTTTCCTAGCAGGTTAACTGCTCACTGGTGGCCAGCGCACACACGCACACCAACAACCATCCCTACAGGGAGTGTATTATTGTCCAACGTGGCTGTGATCGGAATACGGGACTGGAGCTGACCCAACAGGACAAATCTAAATCACTCATATTTCGGGAATACGACCCTAGTGTCAGCACTTCTGTCTAGAACACACGTAACGTTAGTTCCATTTTTCGAGCCAGTGTATGTCTCGATAAGAAATTTAGATTTAAATCTTTGGCTGTTCAGTGCAGGGGGGCCATAAGTGGGGCCAGGAGCAATTCTAGGGGGGCCCTGGCCGCCCCTGGCCCCCCGTGTAGAACACCTATGCCCCCAAGAATCTTAGTCTGCTCTTCACCATGTGGTAGCCAGCAGGCAGAATTTCATTTTTATGTTCAGTACAACACTGTCCACTTCCTCGTCATTCATACTGTTGTACCAGCTAGCGGAAATGCTAAATTCCTGCATCTGTCTGAACAAGGTACATGTAGTCACCAAGCATCTTTGAGAAGCAGGGCACATGCAGGTCATTTTCCAAAAGCTCCTTCAAGCTCTCGGTCTCAATGTCTAACCTGGGATCACCAGTCTCTCCTGCTGTCATGTCAACATGCATTTTTCTGGTAGTGGTCCGTTTATTTTGCTCCATCACAAAGCTAAAAAAGCTCTTGAAGGGCAACTGATATCTCCAAAGGCACACAAACGTGATGGAAGGGTGCATTAAGGAAATGTAATTCCTGCCTACATGTAAATTCCATGAAATCTAAATATACGTTCTCTTGCAAGCCCAATTTTCAATTTAGACAGCAGCTTCAGCAGCATCTCTTTTCCAAAATGTCCTGTTAAGACAAATTACAACTACGCTGAGAAACTGTGGCCAAAGCCATCTATTACATTGTTAGTGGTTTTAACTTATGGAAGCTGGTACTGAGAAAATGGTAACATACCATTATAACTTTAATGAGCGAGTGAAAAGGGTATTGGTGACTTTACTATTTTTAATAAACATATAAGATCTCACTATTTAATTATTATTGTAAGGTTGATGCACTATAAATTGCGCGTAACCGAACTGTCGCTGTTCCTCTTCGTCCGGCATCTTTATGTTTTCTGTAGGAATTTGTATGCCAATCACAAAACCAGAAACTATAGACCTTTTCCACAAAAAAACAGAAGTACGTAATCATAGGTTAAATGTAGTTCTGGCCAAGCGTCAATGCATTAAAAATCCGAGAATCAGAGAAAGCAGTGTGTGTACAGCAGAGCAGTGTGTGTACACAAGTTGTCTAACAAATTAGAGTACTAGGGCTAGTTTAAAGTCCATTTAAAAATTTGCGTTGTTACATTTTTTTCTCGACTGAGCTACAGGGAGAAATGAAGCGTTAGACCCGTGGCGTATTTTAATCCTCTCCAGCTCTGTTAAAGACAGACACGCCTTTCACTGCTCTCTGGATGATTTACAGCTAATAATTCCAGGGACTAGAATGCTGAATGAGGGGTCGCTGGTAAGGTCTCCTGGAGACCTATCTAACTGTGAATTTTGATGCATATTGGTGCTTGCTCCGCAGAGAAATGCCGCTTTGAATTCCGTAAGTCAAAAGTATTGGGACATTTTTAACATGTGAGTTTCTCCAGTTCCGGATATAGGAGAGCTTCATGCTCAGACTTGTTGGAAAGGTCTCCTAGAGCCGTGAAGTTTAATGGGCATTGGTGCTTGTACCACGGAGCTATGGTGCACAGAGCGCGGAGGCTCCCATGCCAGTAGCTCCGTTCCCATGGGGAGAATTGCTTCATGCTTGAGCTCGTTGGAAATATTTCTTTGACCCCAATCGGACAGTGAAGTTTGATGGTGATTGTTGCTTTCCCCGGCAAGCTATGCCTTGCGAAATGTCTGTGTACATGGGACCATTGCGAAGGTTTTCCGGGGAGAAGAGCTATGCCACCTTATAGGTCCAGGGGAGCTAAGGGTCCCTGTTAAATTCCAGTAAGCTACAAGAACCAGAGATCGCTGCTTGCACCAATTTTGTATACCAGCGGAAATAAAGATATCCTACAATTAGGTATCTATACATTTTGAAGTTTTGAAAAAGGTTTATTGGATTTGCAAGTAATAATGGGTAGAAATCGAGCAAAAAAGAAAAAATCTACTCTGCAGGCGAGGACATTTAACACATTGAGAGGAAAAAAGACATTAGAGAGACATTAGAGGTTTCGTGCAACATTATCAGAGCCGTGCACTTCTTAAACTTGTGCTCTTAAGTTCCACATTTACGTTCACGACTCGAAATTTCTGAGGCGAGACATTTTGCACTCTCTTCTTTTGGCACTGATGTGATGCCATAGTCTCAAAATCCCGGAGGGATCTCGAATGGCTCCTATTCCCAAGGTGGGCCCAAGTAAATCAGAGGGCTGGCACAGCCCCCTAAGGCCCACCCATTACTGTCCTAGCAGCTTTGTTAAGTCTCTGTTCTTGTGCACATACCAGGTTGAATTTGCCATGAACCTTAACAATACCTTGTTCTATATGGTTCAGGGGGCTTTTCTTGTCAGCCATCTGGATGGTGGGTGTTTTCGAGCTCTCTCCATTGGAGAATGCCCTGTAGAGTTTCACTCAAGAGTGGCAGTGGAGACAGGCAGGTTGAGACCGCACCCTGGGTTTGTTAGAATAATTAGAATCAAACCAAAAACACGCAACAAACAGAGAGAGAGAGGAAGCAGAAACAGCAAAAATAATGTGGATCTGGGGGTACAAGAGGGACCAGTAGGGGTAGAAATGAACTTAAACAAGACCCTCGTTAGTAGAGAGGTTTGAACAGGGGTGTAGCTAGCAATTTTGGGTCCCCTGAAAGATAATCTTTTTGGGCCCCATGCTTCCCCCAAACCATACCAACACACGTGCACTACTAATGGAGATTCCTATTAATGGATGGTTAAATATTAGAGGATTTCCATGGCCCCCCCCGGAATGCTGGGCCCCATGAATCGTCCATGTTTACCCCCTTTCGCTACGCCCCTGGGTTTGATCTTCCAACTGATTGTGTGTTTGCCTGGTGAGTTGTGGTGATTAACAGGGTAGCGGTCACCATGACCTGAGAACAGGAGGTGAGAAGAAAGGGGGATAGAACACACTATATTTATCCGTAGGACGGTGTTTGTTACAAGGTACAAGGTAAGTCCTCCACACTCAACTCCACTTGTGCCCTCTCAGCCCAGCTTCCACCTGTCAAAACAACCCCAACAATGTCAGGTGCGAAGCATAGTTTTGCAGACTCACTCAGTCAAATCTCATTGCACTGAAAACCAAGCCTTTACTCAAAATCACGTTTGCTTTCATCAGATTCAGGTATACATTACTTTTGTCATTTCATGTCTTTTAAAATGAATCATCTTAGTTATTTGTTTAAGCAGAACAAGCGGAATAAGCAGAGCACACCTGTGTGGAATTCGTTGTGAAGCTTTCACAAATAACAGCTTGGTGGGCAGTCACCAAGGTCAAGAGCAGCTGAGTAGATTCTGTCTATGTCTATTTTGAATATGTCCTGGACCAGAGACGATCAGCATGCGAGCTCACAGTCAAGACAGCAAACACTTGTCAGGCAAAAGAAGACTTTTTGAGCTTGGACTTGTCTAGTGTACAGTCAACAGTGAGTAGCCATGTTTGACTGAATGGAGGTGTAATGCATTAATATTGTGATGAGCCGGCAGACAGAACTGGCTCCCATGAGCCTTTGAAGGGGAGTAAGTGGCCGCTTAGCAACTAGCTGTGTGTGTTGGGAACCGGGGATAAGTGGGAGAAGCCGATGTGTGGCTTGTTAAGGGGTTTATGTGTTTAAAATGTGTGTTATATTGTATGTAGAGGCGATGTTCCACCAGTCACCCTCCCCTGGCAATTCAGTTCAGTTGGAGCAGGTGTGACACTCGCTTTGGCCAACTGGTGGAGCACTTCTCACCTTGTTTTGTGTTTTTGAAGACTGTGGAGCTGACAATAAATAAAAAACTCGGCTTAGAATATCCAGAGTCTATCCACTTTCTCTCTCGCTCGCCACAATGTTACATGTTGTTTATTTTCTTTCAGATTGCAAATTGCTGCTTTGAGCTGCTTTGGAAAATTGCTGAATCACAAATGAGTTCTTAATCTTTACCCTTTGATACGAGTAAAGGTGTGTGCTTACAATGTGTAATTTCTCTTTGTCAGGGTTCTAATATTTTCATATCTGAACTGTATGTAACACCTACATGGCTTCCACCAAGAAACTCCGAGCCTATGCTGAGTTTTCCTCTTAGTAAACCACTGTAATATGTGGAACCATATCTTAATGGCATTTTCAGCTCAAATGTTTCTATGAGCATGTCCATTTGCAAGGTGATGCTCACCTAAAACCAGCTTTTAATACCGATTTTGAGACAATCGCCTTGTCACTTTTGTGTGTAAGTTACCAAATAACTTAAAATATGTCCATCTTCTGGTGTTGTATGAAACATGTTAATTCGTTTATTATTTGCATCCATATTTATGTGTTTACAAAACCTAAACGCAATCAATTTTCATCCAAAAAATGTTTTTAATAACTTCTAAAGCTTTCATTTATAGTATGCACTGTACATTATCCTGGATGCCATATTTGATTTCACAATTTTAATTTCAATTTCGCAATAATTGTACTCTGCTAAAAGTGCAAAAAAGTATTTAAAAAGCAATGTTCAGAAACACTCTTGCAAAAATGGTGGTGTCTGATCCTCATGGAAAACTGACTACAACCTAGAAAGCTATACTCAAATATTCACCTAATTATATTTGAATTGGGCAATGAATAATATTGGGGAATGAATAAAAGCAACTCACATAAAAATACTTCAAATGTAACAAAGGTAATAACAAACAAGCTGACAAACACCTTCATATACCCTATAACATTTGAACAGCATTCGCAATGTGAAGCAGGGGGCAGCCATGAACTTGGCGCCCAGGGAGCAGTGTGTGGGGACAGTACCTTACTCAGGGTACCTCAGAGGTGCCTAGCGGTCTTGGGGATCGAACCCATGACTTTCTGATTGCAGGGTGAGTGCCCTAACCAGTAAGCCACCACCATTTTAGTTTATGTTATTAATAAGTTTGATTAAAATTGCATGGAATTGTACCGTGACATGTTTGTATGTATTTTATCAATAAACAAACAAAAAACTAAAAGAAAACATTGACATAGATCACTGGGAACAATGGAAACGGAAAAGAATCCACTGGGTACAAAGAATCTTAAAAACACAGGATCATGGAATTGAGAACCCATCCAGCAGCTAATCAAAATATTTCAGTAACTGCTCATGCCTTCGCGTCAGTTTGGAGGGACTTTAGCCCATTCCTTCATACAGCACAGCTTCAGATTTGGGAGGTTGGCGAGTTTCCTCACGTGAAATGCTCACCTCTGGTTCTACGCAAACTTCAATCCACATGATAATAAAGAATCCATGGATCACTAAATTAACATTTGACTTTTTAATTAAATCAACTTAACATTAGGCTTTTCAACATGGTCTGGAGCCTATAGGGCTGTTTAGAACAGAACACATGCGATAGTATCAGCCAGCGGCACCAACCATGAACAATATGGCATTATTATTGATAAATCCATTATCATTAATAAATCAATTATTATTGATAAATACTAACATCAGCTGCCTCTCAGTTTGGGACCACCAGTCCCTCCATCTGATATGCCACCAGCAGACGGCTGGTTTTACTGGTCAGCTTGTTGTAAGGACTGGAACGCCGGAGGCAGAAACAGGCCCCAGACCTGTAGGGCGGCGATCGGACTCACCAGAATACTAGGGGT
>JBBKCR010015102.1:0-12411 GCA_037577295.1 Ladigesia roloffi | reverse complement strand
GTGTGTGAGAGTGTGTGAGTGTGTGAGAGTGTGTGAGTGTGTGTGTGTGTGTGTGTGTGTGTGTGTGTGTGTGTGTGCGCGCGCGCATGTGTGCATGCATGTGTGAATGTAACCTGTGCTACTGGTGTTACCTGTGAGATTCTTGGGCTAATAGGTTCATTCTGGCTGCTTAATGGCTTATGGACAGATCTGGCATTTGCCTATGGAACCTCTGTGTGTTTGAATGTGTGTATCTGAGCCTGTGTATTCAGGCAGCAGGGGGAGTAAAGGAAGCATATTTTCATGGCTGGATGGTTGCTTGCTCTACAGTCAGGCATGGTTTAAGCTGCACGATTTTCACTCATTTGTTCGTTTTTAGACCACTACCAGATGTGTTTCTTCTCATTTCCAAGCACGTCGCAACAGATCTGCCAAATCCAATGTCTAACCTTAACCTCCTTTTGCCTCTTTGTTTATAATTGGCAGTTTAGGCAAACACGGCTGTGCTGAGTGATTATTATCAGCATGGCCCACATTTTTGCCCGTGTCAGTGCATGTGCCCTAAAAATGCCTGCTTGGAGGAGAGGATCTCATAAAGCAGCTGCTGATAGTTGTAGAATAAACTCAGTGCATTTTTGAGCACTGCAGTCTAAAATCCGTATGAGCCACATGAGCACTGCAGTCTAAAATCCGTATGAGCCACATGAGCACTGCAGTCTAAAATCTTAGATATTGTTGCTGAAATAAAACCCTGTCTCTTTCACTTTTTCACATAATTTGAAAGCAGCAGGAGTGTTTTTACATCGTGTAAAAAGATATTGATGGCCAGACCAATAGAAATGAACCAAATGTCTGAATGTTACTGCTTACTGGTATCTTTCTGACCAAAATCACATTCGTCACATTGTATGGAAGGCCTTGGAGTAGCACCTAATAATTAGAAGGTCCTGAGTCTGTGTTTATATCCTGTGATGGACTGGTGAACTATCCAGGGTGTTTCTCTTCCTTTCACCTTACGACAGTGGGGATTGTCTTCAGCACCTGCTATGACTCTGTCTAGGATAAGTGGGTCAGATAATCAATGAATGAATGAATGAATGAATGATTTATTTATTTAATGAATTACTTAACTTATCACCTCCCGATTTGTTCATGCAGCTTCCTCTTAATCAAAGAGTTTTGTTCTAATTTCGGTATGTAGGGAAGACTTTTCTTTTGCAGACTATTGCTCAATTTTCTTTTGCAGACTATTGCTAAAGATTTAAGTGCTCCCAAATCACTTTCAATAAAATATAGTAAGATCTTTCTGTCTCTGTGTGTTTATGCCTTTTGACTTTGGGCTTGGGCCACCAACAGCAGCTTTCCAGACGTCCCATTCCTGGGTCATTTTCTCTTGCTGTTTCCAGGAATAGATAAGTCATCTTCCTTTTTTTCTCCAGGTCACAACACCAGGTGTTCCTTGGTCGACCTTTATTCCTTTTCCCTTTGTGGATATAGGATGCAGGTTTGCTGAAAGTTCCATCTCCAGCATCTTCCAAAGTTCTTTTTCTACTACTGCTGTCTTGTTCACTGCCATAGCCCCTGATTACTGTTCATAAAGGGACATTTGATTTGTAGGAAAATAAACATTTTCTCCATCTTCAGTTTGGAGAAACAACCAAAATGTTTGTGTGTCATATGATTTCTTTCTAAATAAATCTGGTTAGTCTTTAGAGGGTTAAAGGGCCCATCTCATGAAAAATAAACATTAAAGAAATTAAAATATATAAAATATTGAAATTTAAATGCAAGAAATTGATTGTAAACATTGTTATTTTTATTACCCATACAAGCCATGAATAAGGACTCTTCTGCAAAAATAGCCCATCACAAAAAGCAACAAGTTTACATTGAAGAAATATGAATTGTGTTTTTTTTTCCCAGAATGCTTTATGAAGGAAGCACAATACATAGCAGCCCTACCAGAACAGAGCTCATTTACTAACATTGGTCTCAATGCACAGTAACAAAAACATAAATAGAGGTTGGAAAATTGTTGCATACAAAAAAAGATCTCAGAGTTCATATGCATTGGCAATAGAGATGTGGTTTGACTGATGAAGGTGTATTCTTTGTGTAGGTATTAGTGAGGAGTAACGGCATGTCCGACAGAATAATCGTGATAGCTGGGAAGATTGAGGAGGTGTCCTGCCCAGAGAAAGTAGACGTCATCATCTCTGAACCCATCGGATACATGCTCCTCAATGAGAGGATGCTGGAAAGCTACTTACACTCCAAAGCTTGGCTGAAGCCCAAAGGTTTGAGGAAAATGACCAGTCCTGTTAAACAAAATGACCACGTGTTAATGAGGACACTCCTGTTTCTATTACACTGTTGTAATTTGCCTGTTGGGTTGAAATAAGGACTGTTACTCTTTTTTTTGATTAGGTATGATGTTTCCCACCTTCAGTGACATCCACCTGGCTCCCTTTACTGATGAGCAGCTTTACATGGAGCACCATGCACGTTCCAGCTTCTGGTAACACTAATAATGGAGATTAAATACCCACTGTCTGTGGTATTCCAACCTAGGCCTCCCTGTGCTGAAGAGATTGGTCTGAAGTTTGATTCTAATGATTTGCACTGGTGCTACAAGACTAGTGTAGCTAAAAGGCAATATATAGTAATAGCTAATATATTGCTCTTATGATTATTGAGATTTTGCTACATACTGTTATCTCAAAAAAAAGAAAAAAGGTATATTGCATATCTGAAATCAGTAGCAGATACAGCGAACCCTAAATTTAGTCCACATTTTAGTTTATTTAATGTAATTTATTGTCAGAAACAACATATTCCAAGTTACTTAACAACTATGTGTGTAATGATTTTGGCATGTTATTTGAATTATCACTCGATTACAGTTGTATGGAAAAATGTAGGCGCCCCTGGTCAAATGGCATGTTTTATTGATTTTATATGTGTAAATTTGTTTCTCTACAGTGGCATATTTTAATGCACCACAGTTTTTTTATGTATTGGAGGAAAAATTAATAGTAATATATGTAATCGTAAAGTTCTCATGGAACTATATATTATTTGCCCAAAATGTTAAAGTTTTGGACAAATAAAATGTGGTGTATTACCGCTTTAAGACACATTTCCCTGCCGCAGTCCCTCCTTTTGAGGCTTCAGTGGTGCTTCATGCTTTCCTCCTAATGTTTACTGTCTAATCCATGAGGGTTTATTTGACGTCTCCTGCAGGACCCTGTGGTTGGCCTTCACAGAGATGAGGCAGTAGACCCACCACCCACAGCTTGTGGCCTGCTGGGTTTGTGCCGTGACCCAGGCCAAGCTTCCAGCGCTGTAAAATGCTCCAGTGCTGTCCAAACCTGACTCATAGCTGAGACACATATTGCTCACATCATCTCTATCTCCCTCTCTCTTTTTTCACTTTCTCTCTCCTCTCCAGTGGTGTTGTTAACCAAGCAGAGTGCCTGAACGATGGTGCCAGTGATCTGGATCACTTTTTCATCCAATAGGAAGCCCATGACTATAGTAACCCCACTTTGAGTTCAGCCATAAGACCCCCCTGCCAGCATCATTCTGTAAAATCGAATCTGCTCATATCTACAACACCAGCTGTTTGAAGCTGTTTTATCCTGTTTAGCAGATGATATATGGTGTTGTGTAAGTAATTCCACCTTGGAATGCTGGCGTGCAGATGTAGTGAAAGCTCCTCTGAGGAGCTTGTTAGCCGGTATCTGCCTGCATCTCCACTCTGGTGATGACAGCTGGTCTCAAGTCGTAACCGGAGACCCACTTAGGGCAAGTCTGATCTGCGCAAGCACACCAGTCCTCATCAAAAGAACCGTTAAACTATATGGAAAAAAGAAAAGAGGTGACCTTACTCACCTTTTAGGCCTTTACAAAGTATTTAACCAATCAGTGAGCTATTAGGTAACATAAAAGTATTCATTTTTGTCATTGAATTGATTGTGTGTATTAAATTTTTTCATTAGTTTTGTTTCATTAGATCTGTTTTTATTTTTTATCATTAGATCTGTTTTATCTGTCTTTATTAGTCTTGTAGCTTCAGTGCAAATAAACAAACTTTGGCCACCGGCCATGTCTGAACATTTGCATTTGTGCTAAAGGGGAAACTGTGTAAATAGGATTTTCACACTATTATTTTCTTATGGATCGTATAGGTTGATGGAAGGGACTGGGGAAATTATATTTTCTTTACCACAGTATCCCTTTTGTCAAGTGGTGAAATGTGTGATCAGCTTTTTGTTCACATTCATGGTGTCTCGTTTTTCTCTTTCTCTTAACTTCTGAGATGCACTTTCATCACCATTCATAGAACAGTGATATATGTTGGTGTGTAGGTGTATGGGGTTTTGCTGATGATTTTACAGGCTATGACAAAGTGCTGCTGGTATTGGATATACTGTATGTAGGTTGCAAATTGTTTATATTATCTCTAGCCAAACAGAGTTGTATATAAGTCCAAATAATGATAAAAATGTTTAAAATGTGATGATAAAATCTCAAAGTAGATAAATTACACCAATTAGATAACTACAAAATATTATTTGGATAGTACCTATTATTCAGTAATACAGCCCTGTTGCATTTTGTTTAGGAGCATGAAATACAACACTGGGCCTGTAGGCATCTCCTTAGCATTTAAGGTTTTGGTAACTTCCTTTTCTAATTAAAGCATAAAAACATTGACTACACCTTCTAAAACACTGCTTCAATCAATCACATAAAAAATGATACATATGGTGAATGACTCAACTTTTAACAGTAGTGTGAATGCAAAACCTGATCGTACATTAGAAAAATTCAACAAATCTTACAGAATCTTTTTGTCATCAGAAGTTTTGTATTTGACCTTTCACTGATTCTTAAACTTTTTCCAATTATAACTGTTAACATGTATTCATTCATTCCATAATAGGTTATTTGTGTGCTGGGATATACTGGAACATGTATAAATAAAAGAAAAGAAAATGTGACCTGAGCAAATGTTACAGCATGTACTTTATTTTATGTTTTATTTTTCAGAATATATTAAAGTCAGTCTGTACAAACTGGGTTTGTTTAAACAATTTTAAATCAACAAAACTTACAATTTCACCAGGGGTGTTCAAACTTCTAAATATGACAGTATGTGTGTATGCCACTGGGGTCAGACTGTAAGCCAGAATGGATGTGTGTGTTTCCACAGGCTCCAGACGTGTTTCTATGGGGTAAACCTGAGCGGACTTCATCCTGTGGCAGTGGATGAGTTCTATAGACAGCCAATAGTGGTGCTCGTCATATGCTTTTCTTTTATGATTTACTATTATTGCATTCATTGGTTTATCATTCCTTCTTTTTTATTATTTGTATGTACTGTGTTCTCCAGGACACGTTTGATATGCAGATTCTGATGGCCAGGTCTGTGAAATACACCATTAACTTTCTTGAAGCAAAAGAGGAAGACCTGCTTAGGTCAGTGTAGATTTACTGAGACGGTAATATGTCAAGTATGCTTGTAATTTCTTCATGGTTCAGAATGCTGATATAGTGTGCTTGTTTGGATCTGCAGGATGGAAATCCCCTTTGTCTTCAAACTGCTGCAGTCAGGCTTGATTCACGGCCTGGCATTCTGGTTTGATGTGGCGTTTGTAGGATCAAGGTAAGAAAAAGGCCTAAACTGGAGTGGAACTGTGCACTAAAAAATCATTATGGTGATATAATGTATTTTGGGACTCATGTTGGTGGTTTGTCTGACAAACTAGGTCTTTTAGGGTGACATATTGAGCAAAACTCAAAATATTAAACATATTATAATAGGCCTGTGAATTACACAAAACATGTTTATGAATTTCGCAGATTTGGTCCCTTTCAAAACGAGCTGTTTCAGGGCTCTGTCCTTTTCATGCAAATAAGCTGTTGCTGGCCACCCCCCCCCCACCCATCCAATGCTTACAAAATGAAACTAACAAGCTAGTTCATTCTTAACTGTGGTAGAAACACAAAAGTCATTATTTGTAAGTACTTAAGTCTCTCTCATCTGTCACAGATAGCAGGTACAGATCCGTCCACTATGCTAAAATTAGCCCCAATTCAATGCTCCTTATTCTAATTTTTCATTTTTAAGGAACGAAACTTGTCCTTGTCTGGGAGATTTGAGCTCTTCTTTTCAGCCAACAACTGTGCTGTGTGACTGGCCTTTACCTGTAGACATAGCGCTCGGCTTGTCTGTGCTTGTAAATCTAGCAGATAATATGGTGGATCTTCAGCTAATCTAGTGGGTAGGGTTTTGAATGATGAGGGGCGGTTCTATGAAATTTGGCCATGTGGGATATCACAGTGGGCTCTCCGTTCAAACAGATAGTTTTGAAAGGGCCTGAAACTGTGAATAATAAAGCTGGTGATATCTCATTATATGACAGTGATTTTGTGCAACAAACCGCATGAACATGTACTGTGTAGCCCATAGACCTATTATGAGTGAGTTTTGCATGATATGTGTTAAAAAAGTGACTGAAGGGTTAAAAATTTATGGTTTTATTCACTACCTAAACTTACTAATGAAATGCAAATAGTGCTTTGGTATTTTTTTAGTTTAAGAAGCAAACATGATTCTATAAAAAAAAAACATTTTAAAGTTCAGACATATTTTTAGACCTTGAGGGTTCCCCTCTGGTAGAATGTGGTAATTCAAAAAGCATTTATTTGTTTATTTGTTTTCAAAGTGTCACAATCATTATCAATATTCATATTAAAGCATTACCTTACTTCTGTGATTTGGACTGTATAGTCAAAGGAGCCAGATGTTTTTGTTAAATATGTGCCATCTGACTACATGTGATTTAATGCCCCAAACATTAAACTGTCTTCAAAAGGATGACTGTATGGCTCTCCACTGCCCCCCATGAGCCCCTGTCTCATTGGTACCAGGTCCGCTGTCTCCTTCAGACTCCACTATTTGCCAAAATGGGGCAGACACTGTCTGGACAGGTTCTACTGATTGCCAACAAGAGGTAATACATAGAAAGACAAATAAAGTCTGTTTTTTTATGGCAGCTCAGGTGTTCAATCACTCTGACAGATATGGTGTTTAATGTCTATTATTTTGGACAGGCAGAGTTATGACATTCACATCACAGCTGTTGTGGACGAGTCTGGCTTTAAATCTGGCAACATGTTGGATCTCAAAAACCCTTTCTTCCGGTAGGTATTAAAGCAGTTGTTCTACTAATTAATCACCAAAAATTATTCAACTGTGTAAGTGCACCTTGTCATATGAACAAACAACACCTCAATCCTAATAGATAATATTGGTAGAGATTTTCATAAGCACTGCATTAAATCACCAGTATATGCATTAACTGGTGAATCTTACGGTTAAGTTAAAGTTAAGGTTAGGGTTAGGGTTAGGGTTAGGTTAAGGTTAGGGTTAGGGTTAGGTTAATGTTAGGGTTAGCGTTAGGTTAAGGTTAAGGCTAAGGTTAGGGTTAGGTTTAGGGTAAGTTTAAGGTAAAGAATAGGTTTAGGGCTGGGTTAAGTTAAGGTCATTATTTCTCTTCTACTCTCCGTGTTGTGAAATGTTGTCCTAACACGAAAAAAATGCCTAAATCGTGATCGGAGCATGTATTTTGATTAAATTGTATTTTGTGATGGCTGCACGAAAACTCGTGAGACCGGGCTCGGTAGCAGGGACATATTAAATAGATGGACTTATACAAAATTAAGCCTTGGCTCGAATATTTTTGGAATTGAGTCTTTCGACTTACTCCCTAGAATGCTCATATTCCTTTAATTAACTGAATAAAATCCATGCTTCAAACATTTTACACTTTCCACAAACCATCTCTTGTGGATGTGTTTCCTGACACTTTATGGCATACCGCTTTCTAGCTATACCGGTTTCAGTGCACTTGGGAAGACCTTAACTTTGAGCAGAGGTTCTTTCAGCTTTCTAAAGTTTTGCTATGCTCATATCCATGAAAATCAAAAAGCTAAAAAATGTCTGTTAGTACAGTGGTCCCAACATTTTTTGCACCATGGACCAGCATCATGTAAAACAACATTTTAATGGATCTGTATAGATAAAAAAGATCATTTGTTTTTTACTCATTTTTGCTAGCTTATTGGCTAAATTTTTTAAGTACCGTATCACGTGACTCAGACGAGCATTTTATTATTCCAAAATAAAAGATCTGTCATATTCTGATAATCAAAAAAACATTTTGATTATTCCTTTCTATGTGGCCCGCTACCAAATAACTCATAGACCAATACCAGTTGTCGACCAAAAGTTTTTCTGCTATGCAGGAGTGCCATTTTTTTATTTAAAAAATTGAACCTAAAAACATCATTTGGTTTAAAGCCTGAATTTTGTCAGAACGTTTGCCACTGTTTGTCATTCATAGTTCTTCAAGGGTTTGCAGTAGAAAGCATGGTCATATGTAGATGCATGACAACATAAATAACAATTTGAAAGTTTTAATTGTTAAATTCCTGGTTAAATTAACCAAACTTATTCTCTACGATGGATAAACTGTTGTGCATGGGTCTTTAAAAATCTTTCTTTTGCATAAAAAATGAATTCCATTGCAGTTTCAAATCAATTTTTCCCACAGCAAATGTGTGTGTGTGTGTGTGTTTGAACATCAGAATTCTGTAAGTGAGAATAAAGCATCGTTGGTATGGCATGCAAAAAAATTGTGGCAATTAGATTTTTGGCAAACTATTATTAGCAAATGACATTTTGCTGCCATCTGGTGGTTTTCCATTTGTTCATCAAAAATGTAAATCCATCCAAGATGCATGCAAATAATGTCCTGAAGTAAACAAATGGAGAAGGAAACTTATTATTTAACACAAAAGAACAATGTATATGTGCAACCATTCATTCTTACTGGTCAGTGTAAGTGCACTTAGACTTATGAACAAACAACACCTCAAACTTAATAGATAATATTGGTAGAGATAGATTATAATATTGGGGTTGTCAGAATCTGACCTTTGTCAGAATCTTCAATCTGACCCTTGGACTCTGGTCTTACTTGTGTGTGTGTCTGCCTGTTTAGGATGCCAGGGTGACTGCAGATGTAACGAATCATCAGTGAAGCATGACAGAGTAGTCAGTGCCACAGTGGCTGGAAAGGCATCAACCTTGGACTAGGCTGGGTAAAGTAAACCCATATTAAGCCTTAGCAGTAAAAAAAACCCAGGAGATTTTTTTACTCATAATTGAGTTGGCAGAGTTGCTCTATTTTCTCTCTATTATATTATAAATCAGCTGTAGAATGCAATAAAGGCAATAATCAAAGAACAAATATAAAAATAAATGTGTGTGAGGAGGAAGGTGGGAGGATCAAATACAGGCTGTACGGTCCTGAAGGCAGCTAAAACACTGAAGCTCTTAATGCATATGTTGAAACAGAATTTTGATCTAAATAAATGACACCGAAAACTGTATTATCCCCTCACTTGTTTGTGTTCTTCCGTTTGTGTTGTTTAGCAATAGTATTCAATATTCAGATTTGTTTACACAAAGTCCTTATGAATAAAAATTCAAATGAATGTGAAAATTAAGACAGGAAATCAATGACATATAATTAATTTATCCATTTTCAGTGCTGTTCCGTCAACCAGTTCTCTGGTGATCATGAATAACATTAAAACCTGTTTTGTGTGTTTCTCTTTCTCAGGTATGCCTGAGACACGGCAGCCCAAGAGAGTCTGACTCCCTCTGTCCTGGACACTCAGACCTGCGTGAAACAGTCTCATATAACCTGAAATAGTGAACAACAAACACCTTCTCACGAGAAAATAGCAAAACAGCTTTCTGTAAATTAAAATCAAATAAAGCAAATTGATAACCAGTGTGGTTGGTGACTGTATTATTAATTTATTATTACTTTATTACTTGCACAAAAATGTTATATGTCCATACATACGTGTGTGTGTGTGTGTGTGTGTTTCTGTTAATATAAATACATAATAAAATCGTGTGTGTGTGTGTGTAACTGGTAAAAAAACTAATGATGCATTTTCCTTCTAAAAGATAGAATGTGTCACCCAAACAATATAAAAGACAATAAAATACAAACACAAATCTGGAGGGTACATTTTTCTATATGATATTGAATGACATGATAGCAGGGCCGTAGAGTGCAACTCTGCATCATACTATATTATTTCAAAGGTAAGCCCACTGCCGTAACTTAGTGTCGCAAATCCCACTCCCGTTTACGACTGCTGTAGCCGTGGGTGCCGTAAAGTGTCCCTGTACACATGGGTGAGTAAACGTGTTTGAGTTTCTGCAGAACAAAATCAGCAAAAGTTCTTCTAAAACGCCTTTAATCCTCATCTGTCTTCTGTACCCCTCTGTGTGTTTATGTAGCATTTAGTAGGTCAATCCTGGAGTGTGTATTTAGTGGTTATTGAAATTATTGTTCATAAACGTGGGGCAGATTGAGCATTTAGCTACCGAGGTGAACATTTAAAGAGCCTGGGGAATTGGACACTCACTGAAATCAGATCTCGTTAACACATCAGTCCAGGCTTTTAATTCAGCCACATTAAGTAGTCGTGTTCATGAGAAAAAGTAACTGTACACACACACACACACAGCCCTTTCTGATCTGATCTGAGCTTGCTTTGCTGTTTTTGTGAATCAGTGCAATGGAGGCCAAACCAAGAAAGAAGTCATTCAGTGGTAAAGATGGAAAGAAACCTGGATTCAAGGGGAAAGGTAAAGACACTAGTTGCAAATATTCACAGACTGAGGTTTAAATGGTAATATAAGCAGTAGCTCTTATGCTATGTTTGAAGACCGAATATAAGTTATGTTTTATGCAGTGGATGTTAAAACCCGTATTTCTGCTACTTCTGCTTGTTTCCTAAAGTAGCAAAAGCTATTGACAGGGATGTCATCCTCCTTAAGGTTGTAAAAATGTATTTTCAGTTCACACCTGATATATTCTTGATCTTTTGTAGCCTTTGCAATCATTAGATTGCAGGGTGCTATTTATTATATTATAAATTCGTAAAACACTGCAAATCCTATTGAGGCTTTTTTCTGTTCTCCTGAAATAACAATTCATTGGAAAATTTTAAGAAAGAAATGGTCTAAAATGAGGACTTAGACATGTTACCTGTTCGTTGTTAAATGTATCATTGTATTAACTGGGTTTAAACTTGTAGGGTTCATTATCAAATCTAGGTTATCGGAAATAGAGAGTTTTAATAACCATGGGGAGTTATCTGAAATTTGAACTTAATCTGAAATTTTCTGCATTTAGATATTGGATTGCTGGAGCTATTGACGATTAGATGACAGAAATCGAAATACTCTTAACTGCTGCTGTAAAATGTCATCCTGCAAGAATGGCACTAGACCCAAGTAGAACCAAATCTAGTTTCAAAAATAAATTTCTTCCTCACAAGATGGACTTGGCCAAAACAGTTCTCTTATGATTATCAAAAATATGTTTCCAAAATTAATTGTTTCATTGTCAGATGTAAAAATACAGCATACAATGAAATTCCTACATGAATGCACACATGAAATACCTAACAGCATATCATTCAATATTCTGTATATATTTAAGGTATACATTTTTATGGTTAATATGATGCTGTTTTTTTGTTCCTAAATATAACACACTGCTTGCTATGTATTTACAGCAGTCGTTCATTCCACTCTTAGTATCTAAAGTCCCAATTCTTTATATTAATCTTCTAGGCACTCCTGAGGGGAAGTCTCCAGGTAAACGTCCCTTCAAACCCCGCAATATGGACAGAAAAAAGTCTTTTGAGAAGGTGGGTGGAAAAGGAGGAGCCCAGAAATTTATGAAACAAAAGCCAACAGATGGAAAGTTTGCACGGAAGAGGAAACTGTCTAAAGGGGATGCCGCAGAGACTGAGAGTATGTTGTATTTATTATTATTTTTATTTTTAACTGTGTAGTTTTTTCATCCATAAATAAGTATTGGATGCTTAACACATTTTAAACCCTGCAGGCTCAGAAGAAAAGAAGCCAAAGTGGAATGAGTTCAAGCAGAAGAAGAAAGAGCTGAAACAGAACCGGCAACAGAATGAAAAAAAGGACACATATGTCATTGTGAACAAGGCAAAACAAGTGTGGGAGGTGGTCAGAAGGTGAGTATCTTTATTCGGTATTCAGTGTCTTTTCATAAATGTGTCTAACTGGACCGCATTTGGATACACATTCTAATACTGATGCAGTTATTTCAATATTTAATTGCATACACTGTGACTTAACATTTTTACATAATTACATAAAGCAGATATGTATCTATATATCTCAGTCTATCTATTTATCTATTTATCTATTTATCTGTCTGTATCTATCTATCTATCTATCTATCTATCTATCTATCTATCTATCTATCTATCTATCTATCTATCTATCTATCT
>JBBKCR010015085.1:0-12413 GCA_037577295.1 Ladigesia roloffi | reverse complement strand
TGGGTCCCTGAGCAAGACCCTAAACCCCAAGTTGCTCCAGGGAGACTGTCCCCTGTAGTTAGGAATGGAAGTAGCTTTGGATAAAGTCGTCTGCTAAATGCCGTAAATGTAAATGTATATATTGCTTTCACCGTTCCCATTCATCCAGTGCAGGATCAGCTACATTGTAATGCATTAATGTTACATCACTACTGATAGCAGCTCTATCTGTCCAAGAGTTCATTGATATTTCAGTATTGACCAGTCTGGAACTGATACTAATTTAGAACTACAGCCTGGGCTGAAGAGAAATTAATCAACAACTTTTCTTTCTCTCGCTCCACTCTTATAAGTACATGTTTCTAAGAGACTTCTGGCTTGGTCATAACTAGCAAGAAAATAACTTGATGCCCACACTACTGTGATTCTTGAAATAAACAGCATTGGACACATTCCTAGAGAGCAAAAAATGGACTTTAAGGTAAATTTAATACAGATTAAGTTACTATTAGGTACTCTTAGAACCCAATAATTTGAACAAACACTTTTTGTGATGTATAAACACCAAAGCGACACCACATTTAAAGTAAGGCTCAATAATTAGCACAGATATAACTACGTGCCCAAAATAGCATGTCATGACATATTGAGATGTAACTTATCATAATGTTTACTGTACTGAACACATACATGTATTTATATAGTCACAAAATACAATGTTAATGTAGTATCAAGCAAGTTAAAGTGTCCATATCCCTTTCTTAGGTTAACTTTTGGTGTTTTTGTGTGATTTTGTTCACCAAAGTCTTCTTTTCCACATGACAATTCTTAATGTTGCTTTATCCCTTATAATAAACAGGTATAATGAATCTAATGCGTGTGTGTATTTTTCTGATGGACTGGGTCTCATACATGGATGGGCATGAAGATCTAATTCTGACTGGCTGCCCTGTAATGTGGACTGGGGGTCCAAACAGGCCAGATATGAAACTTCAGGGGACTCCTTCATCCCAGCAGCCCCTTTCTGCACATATTGTGGCCAAGATCAAGCATGCGCATGTCAATTAAGCTTTTCGATCCTGCCACTATTACAAGGTGCTACTGGAAATCAGAGACCTGCGTCATGAGATAATGACAAGGGTCTTGCCCTCCCAACCCAGCGAGATACCCCTCCCTGCTGGTGGGTTCGCGTGTTAAACACACCATGCAAAACCACAGCGTTCTAAAGAGAAGCAATAACAGCTGCTGCTCTTTCTATGTGAGAGTGGAACAGCCTATGACGCCCAGCTCAGAGGAGGAAGGATTGCAGTGCCATCCATCAACCAGCCGCCTCTCCTCACACCCAGAGCTCCAGCAAGAGAGAGAACAGTAATGTGCAATGGGGAGTAGGTGGAGCTTGCAAGCAGGATAAATTTTTCATTAACACAAATTATAATTTTATTTTTCTTATTTTAGTATTTTGAATTTATTTGGTTTTCATGTCAATACATTAGAGCTCCACCAAAAGTTCACAAATCATGTTTCCAAGGGAGCTCATGTCACCACTAGTTCGCACCCTGCAGTAATGGGTTTATAATGTGTCTCAGATTATCCTAAAGTGGAGCCATACCAACGCAAGATCAGCTCTCATCACTCAAATGCAAGTCTTAAGTACAGAAACAGCAAAAAAAGCTGACCCGAGATCAGTGTCTGGGGTAACATTCATCAACGCTTGCACGGATGCCGCCCATCAGCTGCGGAGCATCTGTCACTGAGGCTGTGCTGAGGTTGGCGGTGGACGGAGACGCACAGAGCTGTTCCCACACTCTGCCTGAGTCGCAAAACTGGAGAAGAGGCCCCTCCGAGATGGAAGGAACGAGAGAAAAGGAAGTAAGGCCTGCCAGACATTCCCAAAGTCTTGAACAACATCTCCCTGCTCTTGGTCCTATAAGTAAACCTGCATGGGAAGCGTGTAAAGAGGGTCAGGACAGTGAGGAATACTTCTCGCAGCGGAAAGAGATGAACCCGCAGCAGGAGAGAGGCGAGCTGAGAAAGCGACGGGGCCCAAAAAGGCGTTTTACAAACGGCTCCCGCAGGAGCGGCGTGTTTACTTGAGTGATAGTTCAGAAAAAAACTCACTAAAGTGCTCAGACGCCGCTTGTGGTGAGAGGAACAAGCGCTGGCCAGGCTCCGTTTGTTTTGGCTCCCAACTTTCCCCAGTAAACTGAAGGGGAGGGGGACAAATAGCACCTTTTCCCCAAAGTCAGCTAAAGACTTCAGCCAAGTATGAAGCAGAACTATGAGACGCAATATAAAAGTTCACTGACTTCACATAATACTAGATAAAATATTTAGCGCCGAAAATGTTACGGCAAAAAGCCTGTTGGGGTGGATGGGCATTGTGGTAAAAACATGATATCAAAAGAACCTTAAAATTGTTCGATACCAATCCTCGGAACCTAAGAGTGAATGCAACATTTTCACCTCTGTTCGTCTATGGTTATTGGAATGTGGACCTTCAGAACAGGCACTACTTTGCTCACTTAGTTTATTTGCACTTCAGATGAATGGGGCTCTTGGTTCACCCCCGCAGAAACATAACAACCTTTGGTCCTGTGGTTTTGCTGATCTGGGCAATACCAGCTCCTCATCCTGAAATGGCTTCAGGTCACAACGGATCATCCACACAGTCACAGGTCTAGAGTGGCCCTATCATCACAAAATGTGTCTTTAATTGGCCATCCTGCTATGTTCCTAGACTAGGGATGCCAACTAGGGATATCCTGATTAATCAGTTTCACGATTAATCGCGATTTAAAATGGCACGATTGGCCAAAACTCATACAAACATCGGTGTGTATGTGTGTGCTGGCCACTAGTGGTGAATGGTGAAAAAATTATAACAGTGACTGTGTAGAAAAAAAGTCAAGCTACAAAAAAATAGGGCTATGTGGGGTGACCAGGCGTCCTCTTTTTCGCGGACATGTCCTCGTTTTGAGACCTGCGTCCTGGCAGAATCTTAGAATCGTCCGGGATTTTGAGCTGCCTAAACATTCATCGCCCCGAGATGAGGCTGAGATGCGGATAAAACATGTCAACACCCCCGGACCACGACTGTGAACCTGAGATGCGCACTTCTCCCCCGGAAACATGGCTGACCCTCATTGTCTCACATTTGGAGGGAAAATATTCTTTCGATTCTTAAACACGTCATTCAAGCGAACACTGTCAGGACAACGGCTGAGAACCCGACCTCCGCTCACCCCAACGACACCACCACATATTTTAGCAGGTTCATAAATATTTGCGCAGGTTTTGCCAGATACTAAGTAAAAAAGTGAGCAGACAGTAAATATGACAGCACAGTTATTCATAATAGAACAACATAAACAGATCTCAGGCCTTGCACTGGAGACGATTTATGCACATGTTATCAAACCAGCTATCAGTATGATCTGGAGTCTGGGTATGGAATCATCTTCGGTCAACACAACGAATGTGCGGTGTAAGAATAAGTGATTTAGTAGTAAATCATTCTCCTTTGGAAAGCTTTCTTTTATACACACTGCCTCCTGACCCTTTTAGTAATAAACACTGAAAACACTGACGATCTCCAGACAAGCATATTTTACAAGAGAACAATCATAGTTTCCCAGAGGCAGGAGCAAGGCACTGCACCTCCCCCCAGTTTTGCACTGGTGGTCAATAGACTCAGCAAGAGGAAGATCTGACCAGTCTAATCATCCCATGGAAACCAAACCTGCATCAGAAATTTGCATCACCCATCACTTGCATATTTGTATATGTGGCCATATGAGTGACCAAGGATGATCCAAGGTCAGTTCTTGCATCGGGAAGCTGGGCAGATGCACACCAGCCACTGAATCCAGGATTTTGCATCACTGGTGGCTGTAGGCAAGTCTTTCCATCTCTTCCTCCACTGTGTCAGAAGCCTGTTTGGGAGAGGGGGTGGTTAATCCAGTGGCTCTGGCGCCGCCTTTGGCAATGGTCAGTCCTTTAAATAGAACAAGGCTTCAAAAGAAAACATCAGAACATTGTGGCATTTGAATAAGAAACGGAATTGTGCACCAAGGTTTCCCCGTTATGAAATACATACGTGACAAAACAAATTAAAGTGCTTGGTAATAATTTCCAAACCACTGTATTTCAAGTCCCAGTATTCGCTATTTACATGCACCATACTCTCCGTGATGCCAGGGCATCGGTAAAACCCAACTGATCATAAAACATGAGTCCTTCTCAGCATAAAATATGTAAAGTGATCATTAGGTCATACGTGAACAGCAGGAAATTCTGTATTTTGACCCATTCACCAATTAAAGCAGCAGGCAGCCAGGAACACAGCGCCTGGGGAGCAGAGTGTGGGGACGGTACCTCACTCAGTACCTCAGAGGTGCCTAGCAGTCTTGGGAATTGAATCCATGATTTCCTGATCGCAGGGCGAACACCCTAACCACTAGGCTACCATCTGCCACATTAGGCTACCAAATGCTTCATTACGATGAGGTTCTAAAGTTTCACCACACTTAGAATGGATGAAACTGGGCAAGACGCAGAAAAAGCTGAAAACTCTCGGGGCTGTCAGCTCCGCAGCCCACCCTGCTGCGAGTTCACCAGTCAGAGACCTGAACCTGAGCCAAACAGCCTGCGGTGGGACTGCTCCACAGAGACCGCAAATATCTCACTGAGTGAAAGAGCCTGAAAGAGAGAGAGAGAGAGGGAGACCCGCTATACCCAAAGCACCACAGTAGCTTGCGGTAAGATCCCACAAGGGTTAAACGAGCACCAATCAGAAGCGCGCTGAGATAGATCAGAGACGCCGGGAGCTTACTGTGACATCATTATCACAAACTAGTCCTCTTTCTGATGTGGTTGAGGTCAACTTAGTCCACAAGTCAGACTTCTGGTTATTGCCAGAGGTTCTGGTAAATCCTCTCACAGATTTTATCTGAGTGAAGACTGCACAAGAATTGGCCGCCATTTGTGTGTGATGTGAAAGAGCCAAGCATTCAAAAAAGTGACCATGAAAACATGGAGTAATCTGATCCCTGATCAGTTGTTCTTTTAGCTCCTTTGTGTTGTCACCATTGCGATTTATCCACAATCAACGATTTCATTTAGAATTTCAGTGGTGATGTTTGGTACATTTTTATTTGTGAGTGTCCAAACCCTGTTCAAAAATCTGTGCCACATTAATGAAAACTGAGAATTTGAGCAAGCTGAGAGAGAGCCTAGCTTATTGGAAACAAATTGGGTGACTTATTTCTTGTACTTGTTAGGAACATTAGTCTCATAACTCCAACACTGAACTGATAAAAGCCCAGCCCACGGTTAAGCAGCTCCATCTGGGAAAGGTAGAAAACATTTAAATTAAAGAAACGATTAAAGGACAAGAGTTTTGAGAGCAAACGTTTCAGATTGTGGTTTATACTGAAGGTGTCATTATTGCATCTGCATTGGTGTCAGAATATCTCACCCATTTGTTAATCAAGATGCTTTTCTTAAACCAGTGCTGGAGCCTAATGCAGAAAAAATCTGATTGTGAACATTTTCAGTCCAGTGGCTTCAAAAATCTCACACTCACTGTTGTCAGCAAATACAGAACAGACACATTATTGCAACTAGGAACTATCTAGCATTTAGTTTGGAGATTAAATACAGTTTATTGGTTTTCAGACCAACCAAAGGAGGTAAATGAAAGTGCAAGCACATGCAAGTGATGATAGAAAGACAGAGGATTTGGCGAAATCCCGTATCTCGCTGTGGTCCCAGCATCTAACTGAGACGGGATCAACTCAGCCACTCAAACAGCAAATGTCCTTCCTGCCTGACACATGCACAGGGAGGGGGAGACAAACGTCTGCTTATGAGTGTACAGGTAGTCCACCACCAACGCTCTCATTTTTGTTCCTCAGCCAAGCATTAGAAATCTGTCTCTGCAGCTATGAACACGTCGTGTCAGCTTGAAAGAATGTCTGCAAGAATGCACACACCGAGCCTTCATCTTAATCCTGCGAAACAAAGACGCTCTGGAGCCGCGGAGAACTGCTCCTGTACTCAAAACCCCCTGAAAAAAAAACGAGCCGCTTATCACTTCAACTCCTCCGCAAAGCACTTTTCCACAGAACGCAGCAGAAACACGCGGCCACAGCGCGCTAAAGAAAGAATCGCCGGCTAGTGCATGAGAACAGAGCTAAGCTCATGGCTGGCCAGCACCGTAGCTGGATCTGTGGCGAGAGAGGCTAATTGTCCTGGCGGGGGTTGTTGTGCTTGGCAGGAGGAGCCGGACCAAACGAATAAGCCTAAACTTGTCGCTCCAGTGAAGGGCTAAAGACAGGGAAACAGAAAGACAAGGAAATCCAGAAAGAGAGAAATGAAACAGGATAGGAAGCGCTGGCTCCCCTCAAACCCTTCAGGTTATTTGAATTTTGGTCTTGTATGCAAACAATCACTGGCAGGGATTTCTTTCCGCCCCAGTTTTTCCTCTAAACAGTCCGAGGCCAAAAACGAGAACCGAAACCAAAGGGTTGAGTCAAACCGCATTATCCTGCTCCATCAACAGCCCCAGTCAGAAGCGTTTAATTGAGTCATCACTTGGAATTGGGAGTAAACACACTCGGCTTGCTTCATCGGTCCGCTTTTTGAAGCCAGGGTTGTCCGTCTTGTGAGGACAGGCTGAGGTAGACGGGACTAATGGAAGCTACTCAAGTTCAATGCCCTGAAAAGACAACAAAGCTGAGTCTAGAGCTGTTAGGAGGGGAGACATTATTCCTTATGCCATGCCTAAGAGAAGAGAAGTCATCTTCATCTGACACGTGGCTAGCAGGCCCCTGTTAGCTGCGTTTCCGGGCCGTTGCTCAACCAACACTTGCATCATGCGTCTGGGACATGACTTTTAAACAAGATATGTACAGATGTTCTCGGGGACGGACCACGTTTAGCTGTAGAAAAATATCCATTCCACTTTTTCTGACAGGGAAACAAGACCTCAGAAGAGAAGTTAGCCTTGTTAGCCTTTTTAGCCTTGCTAACAGTGGTCCCTGGGAGAGCAGAAACATGTTGAGAGCTCACATATGAATCTAACCAGGTTTATGATAATAAATAAATCACCTGTGATTTCTTACCAGTTTTGTTGTTCTGGTCATAATGGTTTTTATCAATACTGACATCCAGGGCAGAACAAATGATGAAGCAAACACTCTTCATTTCTTGCATTGTTCTACCACACACTGCCTTAAGAAAACACCACTAGTGCAGAAACTGTGTTGGGAGTTTTATAAAGTGTGCTTACATGGACAAGCAGAGGGCCTGAGATTGCTATGTGCAGCCGGGTGTGTGGATCTGCCTTTGGTGGATGCCAAGAGGACAAAAAGCCACCAGTGACATTATGTCTGAGGGTTTTTCAGGGTTTGGGTCAGGCCTCTTCTTTCACAGTCAGTGTAACTGTAACAGCATATAAACACATTTTAAGCAATGATATGCTTCCAACGTTGTCAAAACGTTTGTCCCTGTCTTGACTGAGCCCCTGTGCACAATGCATGGTTTGCCGTATTTAGCGTGGAGGTGTTACCGTGGTCTGCACTGAGACAGAAACGTAGCTGAACACCTTTTTGGATGAACTGGAATTTTACTCGGGTGTAAACATGCGACAGCATAGCGACCCGAGGGCCAAAACCACACATGATGATGTCACCAGCTAACCAACAACTAAACTATTTAGCAACTAATCATGTTATTGACTTACTTGTTAGATATTATGTCCACATATAGTCCTTTAAATGATGTTTTGATTAGATATTAAGCTACATTTTGTCCATACTGGCTACATGTGTCATTCTATTTGAGGGCCCCAAGAGCTGAATTAGTTCTTAACAGTTCTTTGTTTGGGTCTTTACTGCTATCTGCAGACACTCAGACATCGCCCATCTTGACGAACGGTAGATCAAAGATGGATGATAAGCAGAAAACCGTCAAAACCTGTTTTCTTGGGCCAAGATAGCAGTACACAAAGAACGTTCCACCCTGGAAATAAAGGTCAGTTGAGTTTTGGGGCATAATGAAAAGGATGGTGAGGAAAACAGAGACAGAATGGGCCCTGTTGTTGCTGGAACCTCGGGGGGTTGTTCTGATTAGATGCGGGAAGAGGAACGGGGGACCAGTGAGGGAGAGAGGGAGGAATGGATTCACACAAAGAGGAAAAGACAGTCATGAGTAAGAACAGTGAGACAGCGTCGTCTCTTTAGATTTATACAAACACAGAGGGTGGTCTGCAGAATATTATGTGCTGTAAAGACATTAAAGAAGACCTTAACATGACCGTGTGTGCGTATGTATACGTGAACGTGACGGAGACGGATATTAATGCATAGTCATCTGAACGTTCAGCTAGGACGGGACGTTCTGACCACCATCAAGTCATTACTCTTTAGTGCTAGATAGGCATGTGCATATGTGTGTGTGTGTGTGTATATGTGTTTGTGTGTGTGTGGGTGTGTATATATATATGTGTGTGTGTGTGTGTGTGTGTGTGTTTAATGGCTCTGTACCTGGCAGTGCTCCAAACTTCACTGAGCATCTGTATTACAGAGACAGGAGGATCATCACGTTCACTTTCAACTCTCCTCACAACAGTCAGGGTTCATTTATGCCTCAGAACTTTTAAGTACATAAAAGTCAAGACCACCCAGGACTCATTTTTGAATGTTTACACTTGATTTAGAAAAATAAATGAGAAAAAACACCCAAAATGGTTCAAAGACAAAACGTATTTACACAATTTTCTACTCAGTCAGTCAATCGACCTAGCGTGCCACTAACAAATAATAGCTTAGCTTTCCTTGCGTGGTTGAGAGACGTACTGCAGAGTTGACAAGAAAAGATCGATCCACGAATTTCTGAATCGAAATCATATTATTTGAACGAGAATCGATATTGATCGGTGACTCGATTTTTTTAACCCAGCCCTATAAAATATACATGTAGCTAAAATAAAGATAAAAATTCATACATACCTACATAAATACATAAATACAACCCTCTACATCTATTTTGACGAATACCGAAATATAAATCAGCGACGATCAAGTAGTTTCCTTCACTTTCTCGTGAGCAAGTGTCCATTTAACTAAGGTCCTGGAAGTAGCTGTATACAGGGGCGTAGCACGCGGGGGGATTTAACGCCCCCAATTTTGTTAAAATGTGATTCCATCCCCCACTTTTGTCAGATTATATTGTATTATATGGATTAAATTTTATTTATAATTTGGAATCCCCATCTCAGAACCCCCCCCCCACTGGAAAGCTTGATACCCCCCTGGCTGTATGGATGTGAGCAGTAAGAACATTTATTAAAGTGAACTGTCCCCAGACTTTTGATGGGCAGTGTCAGTTCAGAGAGTGGAGTCTGCCAGGCTCCTGCTGCTACTCACAGATCTTATTTCCCCTTTCTCTGCAGCACCACTGAGACCCGGTCATGCTGTGCAGCCCGTCGCCGTCTGCTGGGCCCGGGCAAGGACCTCTGAGGGCCTGAAACCCCCAGAGCACAGAGTATACTGAGCGTGCGCTTCCTTCCTGCTGGCAAACTCGTCCATTACGAGACACGACAGCGCTTCAGCCCCGCGCATTTTCCCGCTCCTGCTCATGCGGGGCCTCGCTCTACACATGCCTCCTGGAGAATTGATGCTTCTGCAGGCTGTGCCTCTGCTGCAAACAGATTTTTTTTATCCTCTCTGCTCTGTGTGGAAATCTGCTCTTCTCTCGGCTGCATCTTCAGGATAATAGCTGTGTCATGCAAACTGGCATCCTGTATTGATTCCAGCACTTTATATTATAATAAATCTGCACAATTACATAATACAGTTCCATTTCCTAACTGAGGAATATGGCTGTATTATATAACTGTGATATTTTAAAAGGTGCCTTGACTCCATACACATCCTGTCTTGATTGCAGCCTCTTTAATATCGTATGAAATTATGAAAATGAATGTCCTGTAGCTTTAAAGGCCATTTAAGGTACATAATTAAAATGTTGAGGCCACGTCGTAACACTAAGGGTATTTTTATACTGTTTGGAAATTTACAAGGATGGTATCTTTTTTGGATGTCGACAGTCATTTTGGTGTGTGTGTGTGTGTGTGTGTGTGTGTGTGTGTATTGTAGGGATGTCACGATAATCGATTTTGATGGCACAATTATCATTCGGGAAATAATCACCGTTTTTACAATTATTTCACATGTATTAATTTCACATGTAGCTTGACAATCACATTCTTTAGAGGTTTTTACCTTTTATTTACTACTGTTTAAAAAAAAACATAAAAGACACATCGTCTTGAATTTGTACCTCTGTACCATTGTCCAAAAACCTCCCATTTGGTGACTTAAATCATTTCATTGGTGGAAATAAAGTATGTTACATTTTTTTCCTCTGCCATTGTTTAGTACGGTCAAGTGAACCATCACTGTCTGAATGTTCTGTCCAGGCGAGTCCTGCCAGTCTGCTGATAGCCCTGAATGAACGCTTTTAACAGCACCAACAGAAACACGGTATTGAGGAGCCTTTATCATTAATTAATCGCGTCATTTTAATTGCTGTTAATTGTGACGTTCCTGGCTTATTGACTTTGGGATTACTCCAGCAATCCTGAAACACTGGTAAAGGTTAAGAGGCTTTAGAGAATGGATGAACAAATCGGTTTGAGGTCAATAGATGGGAAATAATATCACATTACAGTAAAATAATGTGAAATAATATCACATTGCAGTAAAATAATGTGAAATAATATCACATTACAGTAAAATAATGTGAAAGAAAATCACATTGCAGTAAAATAATGTGAAATAATATCACATTACAGTAAAATAGTGTGAAATAATATCTCATTACAGTAAAATAATGGGAAATAATATCACATTACGGCAAAATAGTGTGAAATGATATCACATTAGAGTAAAATAGTGTGAAATAATATCACATTACAGTGTGTTTTTCTTATTGACTGATAGTACGGGTCACAGTACACGGACAGGACTAACAAGAACAAACAATCGTACTTATGCTTAAAGGTATCTCAGTAAAAAGAAACAAACCAAATAAACTGGAGTGAATGAAGAGAGAACAAAAAGAGAGATCTGTTTGTGTTTGTGATGTCACTCTGACCCCCGGGGCTTATTGCCTCCACCTGACCTTAAGGGTTAAATCAGGGTGGTGTGTGTGTGGGTGTGGGTGTGTGTGAGAGTGTGTCATTTGATTGGACATGTCCCTCAGTGTGCACGCCCTTCGCCCTCCAGCATTGCCGATGAAACCCTGTAACTCTGCGAAGGTAGTGTCACTCTGATTAACGTCCCACAGTCACTGGAATTTCTGAATGTCAGTCAAAATTATGAGAGTATTGTGGTCGAACAGGTCTCTTCACTCTTTTCTGTTTCTTTCCTTAACTTCCCAAAACCAAAATCCACCTTCTTATACAATACAGATTTTCCAGGTACTGCTTTATTTCGTCTATTATTTTATTCTTCTATTATTAATTGTATTTCTTCTATTATTTTATTGCATTTTATTAGTTCACTAAAGCACATTAAATGGCCTTTGTGTATGTAATGTGCTCTTTAAATAAACATGACTCGACTTGACCTGACTGAAAAATAGACATCCATCAATGACAACAAAAAAATATTTGTGTTTACCCACTTGTGGTCTTAAAGGCATATTTCATGTCATATCAGCCTGAAGGTAACAGGCAGAACCAATGGAATGTAAAAGGTAAAGGCAACACACACACACACACACACACTATGCATATGAGAGTGCTGGTATAATATAAATGGACCCACTATCCAGAAAGTAATATTTGTGTACCATTGAAATGTACGTACCATTTATACAGAGAAACCAGAAAACCAATGAGTATGGGTCCTTTTAGTGAGGATGAAACGAGTCCAACCATAAACGATGGGGTCTGGAATAGAGGCAGTGTCATGACCAACTGCAGGGCTGGTCAGGTGAACAAAACCATTTGTGTCTAAGGGGTTTAGGAGACAGCTGTGATGTACTTTAATGGACATCATTCATAAGACTGCATTAGAGCACTACATGACAAGAAGCACTAAATGAGTGAGTGGTCTTCAAATGCACCCCCTGGGAACATCCTCACACGGTCCAGAGACTTAGTTCATAAAAACTTACGCAGCACTGATATTTCTGGATGATTTTATTTTATACATGCACACATTACTTTTAATGGAACAGGAGTAAAAGAGAGAGAGAGAGAGAGAGAAAGAGAGAGAGAGGGAGGAAGAGAGAGGAAGGGAGAGAGAGAGAGAGAGAGGGAGGGAGAGAGAGAGGGAGAGAGCGAGAAAGAGAGTGAGAGAGAGAAAGATGAGAGACAGACAGACAGACAGACAGACAGACAGACAGACAGAGGAAGAGAGAGA
>JBBKCR010015067.1:0-12415 GCA_037577295.1 Ladigesia roloffi | reverse complement strand
TACAGATACAGATACAGATAATTCATCTGGTTAACAGATACAGATACAGATACAGATAATACTGTACTCGCTCATCCTTAGTACTTTTATTAAAGGAAAACAAAACAGAACTTAAACTCGGTGGCCGTCAGTAATACAAAATCAAAACCTACACAGGAACAGGACAACAGGGATGAGACGATGGCGAGATGAGGGAAAACTGTACAAAACCTGACTTAAATACTAAACCAAATAAGAAACAAATACGAAACAGGTGAAGACACGAGACAGGTGGAACTAATTATCACAGGGTAAACAGAAACGGACACAAGCAAACCAAAACAGAACAGAATGTCACAATAAAAGTCCCTGAAACTGAAACAGAAAAACAAGAACAAAACAAGATAATCCCAACAAAAAGCTGTGGCAAAACCAAGCCACTGTCCAGCCTTTACAGAGATGCACGCCAGGGTACAAAAACATTAAACACAATCAAGTCATGCAATGTGTTTACAATACACTCATCATTTACAGCACTAGAAAAAACATCTTGCTTTGCCCATGTATGTTGATCCCAGAGCTCCTACACCAAGCAACGGGAACCATGCCACAAATCCGACCTTGACAAAAAAATGCTTGTAAGTGCTAACAGCCCACTGTTGGCTTAGCAGCACTTTACCCCAGCTGAACCCTCTCCACATAAAAATGACCAAGCACTATGATGGATTCCAGCCCATTGGCTACATGGAGTCTGTCTTGCAGGAATTGGTCGCTACCCTACTGTTTGTACCCTTGGACTCATATCATTTGTCTTGGATACCATATGAACACAGTGCACCAGGTTTCTTTTTCTTCATCCGGCTTTTGGCAAAGTACAGCACTGATTTTGAAGTATTCCTTGATTCAGCACAGCTCATCAACTGATTACAGGTCCATCAAATGGTGTGAACCAAGTGTGTTTAGGTAAAGTGTGGTTATAACTGTACAGCAGACCTGTCTAAAAAGTGCACCAAGTTAATGTTAATTATATTGAATGATGAAATCACCAACAATTTCAAAACCACCAAAAAACTTGACAGTTTCTAAACAAGCAGTTAAATAAACAGCTAGTGTTTATTTGGTGATTTGACAGTTTTTCAGTTTAATGGATTGTCAAAGACCACCCAAACCCTGCAGAGCCCAAAACAAACCATTGGTTTCCAACAGTCACCCTGGAGATCAGTCTTAAAGAGTAGAACTAAAACCCACTTTTTACACCTAACCCCTATGTGTCCAGTCCAAACAACCAAAGATTTCTGAAGCTGTTGAAGCAGCTGTATCCAGAAGTTAAATGTCCAGGGCCAGGGTCAGTGACCACTTTAAACAGAGTTTTCCTATGTCTGTTCTCATTATTTGTACATTGGAACCGATGTACCCAGACTGAAAGGCTCTACTCAATGTTCTGCTGCGGTGTAGCTTCTATTAGAGAGGTACGCTGCTGTAAGTGCTTGTTTCCTGCATCCTCAAATTCAATAGACAGACACCACTTACTCTTTATTTCCTTCCCTCTCTCTATCTCCAGTGCACTCAACATGAAAGTCTTTGCAAGAGATAATCTTTAAAAAAATAAATAAAAGCAAAACTCCAAAAAATAAAAGGAAAATGACAATTATTATCCACTTGAATACAAATTGACAAGGACTCTTTTCACATAAAAAAAACCTGAAACATCTGGGACACATTATGTTGGAATACACTGTACTGAGACTTTTACTCTGATTGTCAAGGGTAGGACATGAAACAAAATTCCAAGGTAAACTGAGGTGAAGTTAGAAGCAGTTTCTGTCTGTCTGGCTGGGCACATGGTTGTCCTATATTCACTTTCATTTTTCCTTCCCATTGTGAGTTTATTTTCTCTTTTAGGCATGTAGAAAATGTGACAAGAGTACTGGCACTATCAGCCAAATTTGGTACCAGTAGGGAAAGTTTAAGTAGTGTAAGACAGACATAGAATATTTGGGGTTGCATGATGGACTTAAACCTTATTGGCTACACTGCTAGAAATGACTTGGTGTTTAGCAGAGACTGTAGCCAATCTTTTGAGTCATAGTTTGAATTCCCATCCTCTAGCCCTTCACCAGCTGTCAGTTTTTGCAAAGTTTCTCTTGACTGGATATGTTTGCTTGGTGGACCATTCCCATACTAGCGGATACAAGTTCTTAAAACTAAAGCAACAACTTTGTAGCCTTTTACACTCGCACCAGCATGACAAACCTTACCTCATTCATTCTGTTCTGGGAATAGACCTTTATGCAAATAACTTGTGTTTAGTAACTGACCAATGGGGTAGAATGCCTTACAATAAAACATTCATACTCTACAGTCTAAATGTAGTTCATAGACATGCAATTCTCAGTGTTTATAACTACTAATATTAACATGTGCATAGAAGGTTAACACTCTATTATCATATACAGCAAGGTGCTTGGAAGAAGTAAATATAATGAGCACTCTGCATGCTTTCAAAGAGAACAGTTAGACTGCAGTACACAAGGAAAAGACCGTCTGTTCAGAAGGAAAAAATTGGGATTTTTCTCAAATGGCCAATTCCACAGGGCCTGTCCAAACACCAAGAAACAATCAGTGGTAATGCACTCCTCAGCTGGAAAAAGGGCACAAAGTGTATGGGAGAAAAAGAGAATGAATGGGACAAAAAGGCAAAGTGAATCAAAATGTGTCCACACAAAACATAAATGTTTTTTTAATGCCCTCCCACAGCATTATCTTCCACTGAATTATATCTTCCAGTGAATTAACTTCCAGTGAATTATCTCTTGGCCCTCCTGGATGCTCTGCATGGCCCTGAGCCTGCATGTGACCTTGTCTCCGCACATTAGCAAAGGCAGAGGAAATTGCATGGCAGGGACATTGCCTATTAAGCGAAATGGTCCTTCAGAGCATTGAGAAGTGAAAAGCTGCATTAATTGGCCTCAGAATTAAAAGATGTATTGATGAGTCAGAGTGTCACGAGTTATCTCGGAGTTGTGCTGAAATATACCACCCGACTGATGGCACTTGGTACATATTTTCATTGTAATTTTTAACTTTTCGCTTCATTTCTAATTGCACATGCTCAGACTTTGAGGATTTTGCATTATATACACATTAGTATCCAGACGGATGTATTGAGCTGTTTAAGGAGGATGCATTGTACACACATGGCTTGTATAGTTACTATAGAAAAGCACTGCCAATAGAACATGGATCAGTCAAACGTGAGCCTTATAAATACTCTTGAATTCAGAAGAAACATTGAATAGACATGCAGACAAGTTGGCATATAGTTATTAAAACCTATGCAAACGTGTGTCAGGAATTTAAAGTATATGACATACAGGTCTAATAGTGTGGGGAGAAATGAGAACATTGAATAATTGTACTTCATTACATTTAAATGTGGCCATTTATCACCTGAATTTCTATATTTTTTATCGCATCGGTGCAAATTGTCATCATTGGTTGCCACCTCATTTTTCCACATTACTTGACAGCTGTAACACATGTGGTTTTGCATTTGGATCTAAACATCCAGCAGCTTTGCTTCCGTCCTCGCAGTGACCCAGCAAAGGCCAAGTGTAGCATTGCCATGGCCATGGGCCCTAATGGATTGCCGTTGACAAAGCCAATTTACACTCGCCCGCACAGAAAAGAATAACACAAACGGAACAGGAAATCCATATTGATTGCTGCAATTCATCTGCCAGGGCCTCCTTGTTCATGCGAGTGAAGTATTTATGCAAGCCCGGGGTAATGGTTTCAGATAGGCCATTTACACTGAGGTATGGATCACGCCAACATACCCGCTAATGAAAAAAAATTGGGCTTGTATGCAGATTCCTGGCACATACTGTGAGCAGCCGTGGGAGGACAGGAGTGTGGATCTTTCGTCATGCAGATCAGTGTAAAAATTAAATGTGAGGATGGTTAAAAAAGACCCATGCTTCTTCACGGCAGTCTGATTGAAAACTGTTACCCTTTTGCCAAGCGATTTCCATGTCAGAATTTAATTTAGCCTCCACCTGGCATCCATTCAATCGTATGTCACCAAACCAGGATAAATTTGATTTGCAAGGATCAAGCAAAACAAGATTAATGTCTTGGACTCTAAGACATACATCAATGCCTTGTGCAGGTTGCATTTCTGTTGCACCGTATTGACAGCCACAAATTAACATGCAATCGCATTTCAGAGGAGCTCAGTACAATATGTGTGTGTTAAGTTATCCATTACCGAGTTATCCATATTCATTGAGTTACCCATTACAATCGCCCCGAGTGTCTCTTTTTAACTTCAAAGCCATGGCTTCCAGGAGCAGCTCCTCGTCTTCCAGCTTTGCACACTGATCAGAATCTCATTTCACCAAGTTCCCCACAGCAGTCCACAACGTTTCTGTAGAGATAGCTTTACCAGGGAACCTGATTAAAGTGGATTTAAAGTTCAGATTGTAGAAGAAACCAACTGGACTGACCTCCCTTTGTTGCTGTTTCGAGTGATAAGAGCTGAGACAATTGATCCACCTCTGTAATCCCTGAAGGGTTTAGATGGTATGGACAACATCTCCCAGTTACTTATGATGCTTACCTTTCCTGTGATCTGTATCCAAGCCTTTACACACCAGTTCACACCTGCTAACTTCCAAGACTGGCACCTAACATCACAGTGACTTTACACAGAGGTTTAGATGGAATGGAACTTTCCCAAGAAGCCCCTAGTGTAAATGACATCTTTAAAGTCATACCAAGTCTAATTGAAGGTAATCAGACTTGGTGTAATCTTAAAAATGTCACTCATCCAGCCCACTGCTCAACCAAACCACTGCTAACCCAAACAAGCTGTCTTTCACACAGTGCTCTGAACTCTGCTTGTCCGAATGTCGGAATGCATCATGAGAGGCCTCGTTAATAATTCTCTCAGAGCAGATCTATCTCCCTGGTGTCCTGCGACCTGTCAGTCATCTTTTCCAATTCAAGGCCACTGTCTCTCGTCCACCCCCAAGTGGTTCTTCACAAACTTAATCCATGGGCTATGGGGAATTCCAGAGCACCTCACAGATCCCCTGGTGCTCCCACTGACAAGTTAGTGATGGGAACCCAAGTCTGGCTGGCTGGTCTGATGTAATGCAAAAGAAAGAAAGAAAGAAAGAAAGAAGGAAAGAAGGCAAATCAAGATACATTGTAGATTGGAATATAATATAATACAATACAATTAAAAACTATAGTGACAGGAAAGAAAATATTGTATATATTGTATTTTGCCCTGTCATATATACATTTTGCCCTGTTCATGTGCAACATGAGCTAATATGCTAAGGGATGCTTTAGCAAGAACAATAATAGAACCAAGTCTGTATGTAAGCTGCAGCTTTAGACAATGTACATACAAGCACATGCATCAGTATTAAGTTTGGAGGTTGCCAAAGGCAGTGCTTTTCAGTTTTTGGTTTTGTGTTAAGGACTTTTATTGTGAATCCTTCACACACTGGATAATTTTCGCTTAGGTGAGAAAACAATTATTAGTTCAGCTCATTGCAGCATCAATAGGGTTTCAGTTACCTTACTTAAGGGCTGATTTAATGCTTGTAATAATGTCGTAATGGCTCAGTCAGTTGCATTTTGAGATCTTTAGCATCCTCGTGCTCTAAAAATACTCATCAAAATGCTGCGCGTGTACATAATTATTAAGCTGTGCGGGAGCAGAGCACGTCTGGCCTTTAGCTTGATTTGTGCACATTAGGGTACACTGATATATTTGGTCTGTTTATCAGCTTACCTAAAAAGTTTACCAAGAACAAACACAAATATGGTTTACTTTGTCTTTGGAGTGTATACGTGAATCAGCTGAGGTACCTTCAGGACTGGCTTGTTAAACTGATTGACTTTGAATGAGCTAGTCATCCACAGTTATAGAGATTACATAGTCCAATCTAGTCATTTCCTGGACACTGTCAGGGGGGTAGCAGTGGGGGTGGGTGTAGGGTTTCAACACTTTTGTTGAAACGCGATTCCAAACCCCCAGCCCACCACCACACACACACAAACACACACACCCTTTCAATAGCTTAATATGTATTCAATTGATTACATTGTACTTACAACTTGGCTTCCCCATCCCAAAACACCCCCCACACACACTTGATATGCCCCTGGACACTGTTATCATACCAAATTCCCATGTACACCAGTCCTAGGAGTATACTTAATAAGATACCTTGTGAACTGGAAAGAGTTTTGGGTTAGAGTGGCTTCGTCATCTACGGATATGGACAGCACACGCTCCTGTCCTGTCGTCTCCTGGATGGTGTAATCTTGTCAAATGCCTGGGGACACCAGTCTGAGTCTGTTTCAGTTCAAAATGTCATGAAGTGCATTTTGAATGCTTGACAGATGCCTTTTAAGACAGATTCAAGCCTTGAGCAGGTAAGCTAAGCTAATGCTACCAGGCTGCAAAGAGAACCGTACATTCAGAACTGATCTCGGACCTCGAGGCCTTTGACCTGGTCTGAATCACCTGTGTATGCATACAGCAGAAAGACGGGAAAAGGGACTGCATATTTATCATAGAGTTGCAAAACAAAGGTTCAGCATGGCTGAATCCCGATATGAGACTGATTTTGATTGACAGCCACCTTTGGCATTTCACAAGATGGGCTCGTCATTTTGAGTCAGCTTCAGTCTGGTGTATTCCACAGAAAAAAGCGCACCATTACATCAGTATGGCTGAGCCGTAGCCCTGGAGTGGGCCTGCGTACTTTGGTGCTCACAAACCACTCCGTGGTGGAAAGTAATACATTACAACACTTGATAAAGGAATTTTCCCTGTAATGGTGCCAGTAAAGGTAAATCTTAATGCTTGAAAAGCCGCCAAATAATGTAAGAATTCCTAAATGTCTTTGTAAGGTACTAGGACAATGCAAACTCACTGAAAGATTCACTGTAAAGATGCACTAACACAGCGGTTCCCAACAGGGTGGTCCTGGCCCACAAGGGGGCCTCAGCGAGCTCTGTGGGGGGTCATGTCATAGTTAATTTGATCCCTTGGCTGACCAAAAATTTGACAAATTTGTCATTCGTCCTCCACAAAAAAGACAGAGTCTCACTGATTCGCCCTCAGCAGATAATAGTAATGACCCAAGCGTACTGGACCCAGGTGAAGAAGCTCCAAACATTTCGGGTCACGGCACCAGCAATCCTGGAAACACGATATACAGAAAATACCAAGACAGTTACCTGAACTGTGGTTTTATTCCACTTTAAAGGCCAAATGCTACTCATGTTTTGCCTTTATATTTTACATTAGGCTATTATTTGTGCATAAACCTATATAGATATTGTAATAAGCATACATTTTATTTGAAAACATTTTTTTGGGTTAATGATGGATTTATTGACAGTCAATTGATTGTTTTATCAAGGACGGATTGTAGATATTATATGCGGATTATATATATGAACCAGCTTGTCTTATGATTGCCGTCCACAGCGTTTATCACTTCAGACTTGGTTGTAATATGGCCATTACATAAAAGAATGAGCAGCGCCTAGAGAGCGTGTTTATTAACTGGAGATGGAACCATAATGATATGCATGCAATAAAGGAGCAGCGTTTGCTTAGCTACTTCATAAATGACATCTCTTAAGAAATCCAAATCATGAAGTATAAGCACAGATGAATCTCCCACAGGCAAAGTATACACTCCATAAAAATGTAAATGTTCTTGAGTGAAAGTGAAGCAGAAAAAAAAAAACTATAGAGATTCAAAATTAGGAACAACTTTAAGAAACAAAACAGAAACAAAAAAACTACTTTCTTTAAGATAACATTTAAAAACATTTAGGATGCGCCATCACAGCAGGGGACAAAGGTTTCCAAAGTCTTTAGTGCAAACACTGCTAAAGGTGACAAATTCAGTATGAAACATTCAGTCAGATGCTAGTTTGCACATGCAGCTACTGATCGAACCACTAAAGAAGTGGTTGTGTAAGGTTTCAGTACAGTCCAAACCTGACTTAACCCAACCCAACTTAACCTAAGCCTAATCTAAACTAACCAAATTTATTCAAACCCAGTCCAAATTAGCCCAAAGCACCTGATCATATTTTGAACCCCAACATCACCCAGTGAACTGAATAAAGCCTGACACAACAGCGTTGGTTAAAAGCTGAGTGTAAACATGAGGTGATATACAGACAAAATGCTATGTGTGATTGCATCTCACGTACTGGATAAGAACTGTGGTTCAAACCTGGGAGTTTGGTCACAGGCTGAAAGTCTTCAACAACAAGCCATAACAAAGAGCGAGACCTGTCTCTTCTTTATATAGCTGAGCTTTAGTGTGTTAAAATCCGTTTATGAGTGTATTTTGCTCTGTTTGTGTGTGTGTGTGTGTTTCAAATTAATATGTTAACTGATGTTTGGATGTTGGAACCATATGAAAATAACTTAAAGAGAAAATAATCACCCTACCATGCATGAATGTGAGGAAGTTGGTGTGTAGCTTTATTGTGGGTTAATGTCCGTGGCCCTGGGATTGACTCTGGGTACCCTAAGCATTCATAGAAAATGAATTAATGGATGAAATCATGCTTATATTAATTAATTAGCTAGTTTCTGTAACAAACTGCTGCTCATTTAAAAACCACTTTTACTGTTAGGACTTTAATTAACTGTGGTGAATCACCTTGGTAGAAGATGCAAGTTAATTTGATGCCATGAGTTATTGTGGAATCCATCACTTGATGGGTCAGAGCTGTTTTGGCAGCATGGGTTGGGACCTACACAGTATTAGGTAGGTGTTTCTACTATAATAGCTGAATTTATACAAAACCTAATTATGAGGTGAACATAATTAGGTTAGGCAGCTGGTGGCGTAGCGGTTAGGGAGTTACCCCTGCATTCAGAAGGTCATGGGCTCAAAGCCCAGGACTGCTAGTCACATCACTGCGGTACCCTTGAGCAAGGAACCGTCCCCACACACTGCTCTGCGAGTGCTGCGTCACCGGCTGCCCACCCCCATTGTTCACACTGTGTGCCGGGGAATGGTGTGTTCATGCATAACTGTAAGGGGCCATTTTACTTTACTTTCTACAATAAAGGTGATATTGTGAGGGGATACTGCCCTGTGGACCCAATCAAATTACAAAAGAGACAGCAAAACATGCGTCACACTGCTCTTGGGTAGTTCTTTTACTTAAATTCTTTGATAAAAATCTTTTGTCAACGTGTCAGATAAAAGCATTGCCAATGTAGTCATGCAGTTGACTCTGTAACTGAATTCTGAAAGGGTGGCCTTGGAACATCCTTTTGATAAAAAAAGCCTCCGAAAGCAGTGATTTTTAGTATTAATATGTTCCCCTCATAATTAGGTTTTGTTCAGTTTGCACATGGTTCATGCAAACAGTTTGCCTCCTCTGTGTTTTCATTATCCACTATGCCAGGAAACAAATTAAATCAAGAGTGTGAATTACTGTATGTGGCAAAACAACCTTCAGATCGAGTCTCAGGCAGATGAATAATGTAGCAATTCACCTTCCTCGAAACTGCTCAGGGATGTTTTCCTTTTTTTTCCCTACTTGAATATAAATTCTCAGAATCACCCACACATGTTCACACATACACACACACACACACACACAATGCCGAACAGTGGATTAGAGTCTTTCCCACTGTTTCTCCAGCCTGCGCGATTCGGATACAGTTTACTGCGAGTCAAAAGGACGTTGAGCTGGTCAGTTTGTAGCTCTGGGCGATGTTAAGCAAGGACTGTTTATTCTCCAAGGGCTTCATTTACTTTCGTTTCTTCTGCAGATCAAGAGAGCAGAAACACAATATGTGCATTTGACTCGCTTCTAAACGTTCTCTCGCTTTATCCCGATCCTCCACTGCTGAAGCCCACTGCCTTTCTCTTTCAATTACTGTTTCCCTTTGAGCTCTCTTCCTGTGGCTTTTTATTCACCCATCTCCTCCCTCTCTCACCCTTACGTTCCTCCCTTCTTCCATTTATCCTCTTCTCTTGTTCCTTCCTCACCCCTTTCTCTGCTCGCTTTCTCTCTCTTTTCTACAGGCCTCTCTTCATTCATCACCCTTTACCAGTCCTGCTACCCTCCAGTTCCCTTTTCCCAATCTCCTTCCATTTTCCCACTTCCTTTGTTCTCACCTCTCTGTTCCACTCCTTCACTTTTCCTTTTCCTCTTTTTCAATTTATCCTCTTACTTCTCTTGTTATTTCCTCAGCCATTCCCTCTGCTTGCTTTGCCTCTCCTATATGTCCTCACTCCAGTCATCACCTCTTTACCACCATTTCTCTTTTTTTTGTCCATCTCCCTCCATTTTTCCCCTTATTTGCTTATTTTGTTCTCACTTTTCTCTTTCTCCTCTCTGTACACCTCTCCTCTTCTCTTACTCTTCTCTTTTTCAATCGGTCCTCTTCCCTTCTTTCTCCTGTTCTTTCTTCACCCCTCTCTCTGCTCTCGTTGATTCTCTTCACCACCTCCCTCCAATTTCCATTTTCTTCATTTCCCATTCCCTCTCTCTTTTGAACGTTTTCTCTCTCTCATTGTCATGCCTCCCCTGGTCCTGTAATCTTTAGTAATCTCTTATTAGTCCCTGCTGGTTTGTTTCAACGATCAGAACTCAGGATTCAATTCTTAAGCCCCCAGGGGGTTCATGCGTCATTCTTCTCCATCGTGAAGGGGGTAAATGATATGCATTACAATCTACCAGATGTCATATTTGGTTGCTTGTCCTCCAATAGTGCCCTGTTTTGGAATTTATTCATGGTTGGGGAAGAAACAATGGAGTCCACACTGTTCAAACCAATTTCTACAAACTGACATGCTTGTGCTGTCATGTGTGAAAGTGTTAAAACGTCTGTGGCTATATAGAATGAGTTGCTGTGCATGACCCTCCATGTAGCATGGGGTTTGATACATGCATCTCTAATGGCTTAAATTTTTTTTCATTGGAGTTTAGGATGGGAATTAGGATACTTTTTAAAGAGCAGCTGGAGACAATACCAGCCTATGTGATAAAACAGATTGTTTAGATTGTGAGAAACTTACCATTGTTAAAGGATTTTATGCATTAACAAATGAAGTTTGCCTCCAGCAAGATAGATGCAGGGTTTCACATCATGATGTTTACACTTTTCCCATTATCTTGGAAACATGCGACTCTTTCATGATTCTTATAGCTAATTCAAGTTATGGTCCACCAAAAAATACACACAAGTTGTTAAGTAATCTCGGAAAGACTTGATTTTTAGATTGCTTGCTGGGAGAAGGTGGTTTAGACCTGTAGCTTTCATGATGCAGATAGCAACATTAGCCTTGCCTTGTGGATTTTCTGGTGATTTAGAGGAATGCTGGGTCAAATATTAACAAATAAACTGAAATGACCACATATTCTAGATGTTTTAAACTAGACAATATATGTTTGCTGTCTAGATTTGGACTTTTGTACTACAGAATTAGAGTCTTCAATGTTGGAAAACTGGAGGCTACATTTGCTAGCAATGTTAGCCTTGTAGCTCTAGGTCAAAGACATATCCAGACATATCTTGAAAGATTCCTTTAAGTTGGACCAGAACAAGTGTGCATAACTTAATTCTGCTTGATTATCGTCTCTAGTGGTCAGTCAGGTCGTGCTCACTCTTCTCATCGGACTCGAGGTTTATGACGTGTCGTGACTCCAAAGCTGGCCTCTTTTTGTCTCTCTCTGTCTCTCTCTCTCTGTCTCCCTCTCTCCCTGTCTCTCTGTCTCTCTCTCTCTCTCTCTCTCTCTCTCTTAGCCTCTGACAGTTTCTCTTTGTCCTTCAGTGTTTTTTTCTTTTCTGTCTCTCACTGTTTAGCCCCTTTCTCTCATCTTTCACATCTGTATCCCCCCCTTCTCTTTTTTTTACTGTGAGTGTGTGTTTGGCAAGATAAGATTTCAGATATAAGACCCAATCTTCCCTTATCTGGCCTCATATCGGAGCAGGGGACAGTCTCAGGGAGGCATGTGTAAACCTTGCTGTCCAATCAGATATCAGCGCAAGACAATTGGAAGCTCCTCAAAAACATTATCTTTATCAAGTGCCTTTCTCATGATCCATTGAAAGTGAAGGTCCTTCGGACTCTGCTGAAGAATAAAACAGTGTATTATTTATTCATGAACGCGCTATTTGGCATAAATTAATGACTTTTATTGGAACACTATTGTGCAACTGCTTGCTGTGAAGTTACTAATTAACCATTAGTATTTGTCAGCGTAATTACATAAATTACAGTACCAGTTCATAGGAAATCTGTTGAGGCTAAAATTTGAATGCACTTAAGATATATAACCAGGGGTGCACATAATATTTTTGGGTTGGTTCTCAGGGGAGAACCTATGGTGTTGCTTGGTCACATTTTTTAATGCA
>JBBKCR010015056.1:0-12415 GCA_037577295.1 Ladigesia roloffi | reverse complement strand
ACACACACACACACACACACACACACACACACACACACACAGACACACACACACACACACACAGACAAACACACACACACACACACACAATCTTCTATAGAATTCCATTGTGAATAATATTCATGTTCAGAATATGCTGTTTAATGGGAATCTGCTGTTAAATTACAAGGGCAACAAAATCTTACCAGTCACTATACTTTTACTGTGTGCTATACAACAATTCCCAACAAATCTCCATTCATCTTATGGATGCATGTTGACATGCATGGAGAATAATCACAGTTCTCCATGCATGTTACGAGGTAGATATTCACATCTTTTTGGTTTAGTTTATTTTTACATTACCATTTTCTACTTCTCTTTATCCAAGACAATTAAACAGGCTGCCATTGTTACTGTGACCTCATGACTAGGGATGGGTATCGTTAAGGTTTTAACGGTATTACTGTTTATATCGATACCACCTATCGATTTGGTATTTAAACCGTATTCTTATCGGTACATTTTGTTGAATTTTTGACTAAAAAAACTGAAACAAATTGAGAACAGAATAAGATCACTTTAACCCTAAACCTAACACTAACCTAAAACAGTTGGACTCACCACAAATTAAGTGTAACAATACTTTGGATTTTTTGGCTCATTCTGCCGTTCCCTTATTTTGTGTGCTTGTGAGCGCGCAAGTTATCTCGTGTTGTGTGTGTGTGTGTGTGTTCTCGCAAGTTATCTTGCGTGTGTGTGTGTGTGTGTGTGCAGGAATACTCTCGTTTTGTGTGTGTGTGCACGCGAGTTCTCTTGTGTTGTGTGTGTGCGAGTTCTCTCATGTTGAGTGTATGCGCAAGTTTTCTCGTGCTGTGTGTGTGCGCAAATTCTCTCATGTTGTGTGTGTGTGTGCACGCAAATTCTCTCATGTTGTGTGTGTGTGTGCACGCAAATTCTCTCGTGTTGTGTGTGTGTGCACATGAGTTCTCTCATGTTGTGTGTGTGTGTGCACATGAGTTCTCTCATGTTGTGTGTGTGTGTGCACGCAAATTCTCTCGTGTTGTGTGTGTGTGCATGTGAGTTCTCTCGTGTTGTTGTCTGTGTGTGCATGTGAGTTCTCTCATGTTGTTGTCTGTGTGTGCATGTGAGTTCTCTCGTGTTGTGTTAAAAATGAGGCACGGGGGCCGATTAAGTACCAGGTCTCGGTACCCATCCCTACTTATGAATCTCTTTTCAGAAAGCAGTATGGGAAGGAACACTTCCAAATTTTCCCATGAATAAACAGATAAAGATGAATAAGCAGATGTGTTTAAATGGGTTACATTAGAGCAGGGGTGGGCAAACTACGGCCCGCGGGCCACGTCCAGCCCGTTGGTCATTTTAATCTGGGCTGACGAAGATAGCTTTTCATCCGTGTCTCGGGCCGTGAATTCACAAGGTGGGGCCGAGCGCCTGAAGGGCGGAGACGATCACGCAGGGTGATGTTACGTAAGAGCATACAACTTACTAAAGCTTAGATCGGGTCCAAAAAATAAAACCCAACCCGACCGAGCCCGAGCATGTTGTGTCCGAGGCCAGCCCGGCCCGACACAGTAACTGTAATTATAACAAACGCTCTCAACTGTGGGTGCGTTCGTAATCTGACACTCCGAGCTCCAAGCCACTCAAATGCTGGATCGTATTTTAGCATGGCTTGGCAAATCTGAATGCTTTGTGTGTTGATAAGCCCTTAGATTGTTTCATAATTTACTTTTAGTTTGTATTACATTTGCTCTTACATTGTTTTACAGTTTACTTTTAGAGCAATTTATAGAATTAATATTTTTATTGTTGGCTGTTCTCTTGTGATTGACACAATTCAGGATCACATTAAGGGTTGTTTCCTTCCAAATCTGAATCTAAATCTAAACCTACACCACAATTAGTATATTTACATAAATATATCGACTGAATATTTTTACACTTCTGAATATTATTAGCAGCTTATCAAAATATAAAATGTACTGCTTTTCACAATAGGAGAAAATTTATATTAAGCTGAATTATGTTCAACTTATCGTCGGTTAGGCTCTCCAGCAAAGTTAAGATGTTTCGTGTGGCCCCCTGTAGACATTGAATGCCCAGCCCTGCTTTAGAGGAATGCCTAAAAACATACATTTAAATCATTTTTACAACAGAAACAATAGGCAATAAAGTGAGCCTTACCCACAGACAGAGTCATGGTGTGTTTCAGCAGGCAGATGGTTGCAGTGTTGGTTTTCAGCAGCCCATTTCTGTCCAGATTCACAACAACTCTCCAACAGGGCTGGATCAGAAGGTCCTGCTGGCAAACACACAACTCAGTTTGACATCACCAAACACACTCCTAATTCATATAGTAGTCCTAACTTGCTCCTACACTTATTGGCCATTTTATTAGAAACATTAATATTTGTAGATTGACTGCTCTCCTGTATCCTGTATATCAGAAATAGCAATATAATGATTTATTGTTATCATGATAGCAGTGTCACAATTTCATTTTTGAAAATATTTACAATACTATCTCCATTACCAATACTGACTGGGCATTCATTAGGCCCAAGAGTTTACAGGTTGGGTACATCGCACAAAAAAAAATTATGGTCAGTTGACCAATTGTGCATGACAGAAACCAAAAAACCTAACTGAAAATTAATATCTACTGGGCTTGTAGGGTACGTGAAGCTTATAAAGTAGTCAGTGGATAAAAGCAGAAAGAAGGGTTTCTAAAAAAAGCCAGTTTAAAATAAAGATGTCAGGAAAAATATGTGCCACTGAAATGCAAGAGACCCGAGAGTGTTGTGTTTTGTGCGTCATAAATCCCGACTTCTCCACTGAATAGTAAATGACGTTAATAGCGTTGCTGTTATGCTTTAAGCAGCCTGAAGTATAAAAAGCGAAAGAGACTGAATTGGGTTTAATTCCAAGTCCCCACCCTCTGAACTGTGATCTTTTCAGCCAACCGAGTGACATCCGCATAAAAAAGCAACAAGAATTTGGTAATGGCTTACATCCATTCTAATATCAATTTGAATAATTCATTTCTCTGTGAGAGCGATAGACGCTGAATCTAATTACTGTGACAGAATCAACTTGCTGGAGAGAAGTGTGGAAAAGCCTATCAATAAAAAAATTTAAAACTTGGCTTTTGGGAGCAGCTGACATGCTATAAATGTGCTAAATGAATTTTATGTGATTAAGTGTAATTACTGTTTAGAAGTGTGAACTGTAGACCATGTAAGTATCAAAGCGTGGAAACTCTGAGGCATGTGACGATGAGCCGCTTTATTCCTCCGTCACGTTGGGCTCCATGAGGATAAAAATGTACAGTACTGATTTACCCAACAGCATGTAGTTAGGATCCTTACCAATGCCTCCACTGCAATATTTTGTATCCTCTATTTTGGACAGATATAAACAGATTAAGTCTTCTGATTGAGGTCTACACTTCATTGAATGTGTTTTTTTTAAGATGCAGAAGGGACTATTTTCGTTCCAAAAACCTAATATTTGAGACAATGCCGAGAGCTGCATCAAGTTCACATCAGCTCCATCTCAACACTGGCTCTGGTCACTTATGATCACACCCTCCTGAGGCTAATTTAGGACTCATTATGTCTCCCTACTATACAGCATGGTTTGGCTTTGCTCCTCGCAAAATCCTTTCATTGTGCAATTCTTAGCTGTTTTCCTGTTGTTTATATTTGTTCAGTTCCCTTTGGCATATTTGACCCTTGCTCTGTGTTGACTGTTTTTTATTTGCTCTCCCATAGTCATCCACTGTGTAATTGCTTGCCTCTTTGATGACCCCTGCCTGTTATAACAACTGTGAGTGTTGGAAGCTCCCCAAATTAAGCTGTACCTACAGGGTATCCTGCTGCTCCAGCAATGGACGACATTTGTTTGGATTTCTTGAACACTGCTTTGCTATAGCATTATTTAAATGTTTGTATCCCCCTCTGAGTGTTTCCAAACTTTTGGCTTGTACCATTCCCTAGTTCCGTAACTGGTCCTCAAAGGACGGTCCTCTAGTTATTTTTTCTCTATCCTTACTGGGTGGAAAAATGTAGACCATGTAATGGGCCCTGAAGAACAGCTTGAGAACCAATGCCTTAAAGTAAATACAAATAACAATCCCAATGCATTTTATTTATAGGCAGCTTTCAATGTACTCAAGGACACGTTATAATATATAGTAAATTCAAACATGCAATAATGTGCAGCCCTGTAACAAGATAAAAAATGCAGCATAAAAAGCTCAAATAACAATAATAGCATAAAATAATATGCTAGAGTCAGACATATAAAACAAGCTTGAAGAGTTTTAAGTTGGGACTTGAAGGTGAGAGGCAACACAACTAGATCTGGATATCATAGTGGCCAAACGTAACCAGTTGGAGATGTGATGAAAACTTGTATGAGAACAGTAGTATCACGAGTTGTTGAGTTTAGCTCTAAGTGTTGCCAAGGAGCAAGGAGAACAATTGACGAGGTACCAAAACCATCAAAACAGGAACTTTCAGTGCTCCACCAATTAAAACCAAAGACTTTGGTACGTTGTACTGAGGAAAGGCGTTCCTAGACCCTATGACTCCACAACATTCTTTTAAAAGGTAAATTTAGCTCAGGACTTCACTTAATTTCTGCCTGAAAAAACAACTCAGCGTTCAAATGCTTGGAGATGTCCCGTCTGCAGTAACACCAAGGTCTGGGAGAGTATGGCTCTAGATTTTGTACTAAAAATGTGCTTAACCCTACCTTAATCTACAACTGAAAATACAACAAAACCCTTGATTTGAAATAAGTGGCTGGAAATTTGTGAAACTAACCCTTTAATTTTACCTTAACATTTGATTTAATGCATGAGCGTGCAACCCCGGAATCTTAAATTTAAGGCACTCATACAGGAGTTTCCATTATTTAAGGGGCAAATTTGAAAAGTTAGGCGAAATGTCTGTAGTTTTACCCTATAATCAGCCTTAATGTGTGCACTTGTTCCTTTAAATTTCCTTCATTTCCTGTATTCTAAATTAAGGTCATTTTAAGAGGTATCAGTTCAGGTATTTCTGGATGACACTTAGCTCTGGGTCAAAAATCATCACAGCAACTCCTTCCAAATGTTTTTCCAAATGGAAAACAATGCAAATTAGCTGTAGAATAACCTTACCCGGGAACCAAACCCCAAACCCACGTAACCCTAGACCTGCTGGCAGCACAACTTTAAAAGAGAAAGTATAGTAACAATCCAAAGTGACAGAGGTGTTAGTTAAGGAGGGTGTGTTGGGTCTAACAATGGAAAGTTATAGAGGATTTCCTGAAGCTTGACCTACAAATTGCAGTGGAAACACTCATTAGCTAGGTGTCTACAGGCATCGAGACAGGGGGAGAGGGAGTGAGAGAGAAATAAAGAAGCTGAAACAAGTGCGTATGTAGCATTAAGGCCACAAAAATGACTTGAGGGCAAAGAAAATAACAAACAAATAAATCAAATAAATAAGTTAGCCCATTCATTGTTAGCTTTCACAATCGTGCAGCATGATTGATGATGTTTTCTTGGTATCAGTGGTGTTTTGACTTGTTTATTTGTTCAAGGGTACATATGAATGAGTTTGTTTGCATATACATATTCAAGGAGTGTCATGTTTATAGACTATTAACACAAGGGACACTAAAGTAATGATTTAAAACAGTACAAAGACAACTTCTCTTCAAGTAGGCTGAGGATATCTTCGCTTAACAAAAAATATCACTGTTTGTAGTTGCTTCTGCAGGACAGTGTGGATTACATGAGCAGACCACTAAAAAACTGCAGGTGGCAACATGACCGAAAAAGTTAAGTTCTATGTTGCATTATTTCAACATTAAATGTAAATTCAGGCATTAATTTCATTTTCTGTAACCACTTAAAATAGATTCTGGGTACCTGCTATCCAAAAACCACTTGGATAGCAGGTATCCAGACTCTATTGGAGCAAAGCAGGGACACCAACCCACCCCTAGAGCAACATAAACTCGCTCACACACTCACACCCAGAGCCAATTTACTGAAAGTGAAAGTGAACATGCAAACTTCACAAACACAAGACTAGAACCCAGATTCAAACCCCAACCCTGGAGGTGTGAGACAAGAGTACTCCACCATAGGGCCGCCAGCATCCACTTAAATAAATATAAAACATATGTTCCATCCTTTAAATACACCATCTGAGCATATGCATGGATAGTTGAGCATAACATAAGTGAGCTGGCACCTAAGCCAGCACCTGGACTGAGACTGTGATCGTTGATCCATGTTAAATTGGGGGTTCACTGTAGTGTGCAAAACAAACTAGCACCTAATGTTTTGATTAAATCTGTTGGCTGGTTTATTCAGCCTCTGGTTATGTACTAAGGCTGACAACCATAAAATGCGAAGAAACAGGTTCAATGCAAATGCAAAGTCTTAATGGGCAAAATATGCCTTTTAATGTGCATGACTCCATTTGCAGAAAATTACCCAACAATTCATTTTAATTATAGCAATTGTATATTAGTCAGCTCAATATAATTCATTTGAAGAATCTGGATGACATTCTGGCCTATACTGAGGAAATCTCAATGTTTAGCAGATACGGCTCATAATAAGCCTTAACACCAAATGCACTTCCATAAATCTCAGCACCAGGTTTGCCTTGGCATCGTTTTGCAAAGTTAAATGGTTACACGGGCGAATGAGCGCTAAAGTGGAAAACATTTCCAATTTCTCCCGACTCTCCAAAAGCTCATCTGCAAAGCAGATGGTTATGAGACACAGTGTTAAAAAACGAAACAATTGAGCCTTTCAATGAGGCAAATTTTGCCTCCCCCTCCTCTCTTATGGACACATAACAGATGTGGGATCAAAACAAGATTGGAGGTGTGCATGTGCATTGTGAATTCACTGATTTCTGAGCATCACTGCACATTTCTAGTGCTTGGAAAACTGGAAACAGACAAACAGGCTGACTATATTAGGTAAGTTACACTAAAATCACTCTGGAAATGAAATATATTACTATTCCATGTCTTACCTATAAAAATATACAATGTGATAATATACTACAATTGTGCAATTTATCATTTCCATTTTTCTATTTTGGTTTATTCCTATAATGAATAACCATAAGGCTATGCAGCACATTAGTGGTGATAAATTTGAGGTCAGAAGATGAGAATGATGATCAATGACACCACTTTAATTTCACTAAAATGTAGCCTTTTGACCCCAAAGTGTTAATCACCTTCCCTTTCTGACCAGTTGCTATAAAAAACTCTTGGGTTGACCGTTTATTTCGGAGGTCCTGAAGATTTACTCCTAGGGTGGACACAAGAGGCCCATTAGCAGGCATTATCTGCTTTTTTCAGCAACAGATGTTCAGAACATTTATTCAGTTTGGGTGGTCACAACTGTGTAATTTTGGGAAGTCTGCAAATGAGCTTTTCAACAGCAATAAATGAGTGGCCTTGGGCCAGTTTTAATTACGCTTAAGTCTAAAATATTTTGTAATTAGGATGAGGAAACACTGACAAACCCCTATTTGTGGGAGTCAAAACTCACACTTTCAAAGGCTAAACAGCCAAACAAACTTTTTAAAGTTTAACTTCATATTAATCTATGCAAGCTCATTTGTGTCTTGTTATAAGGTTGGCTAGCTTTTCAATGCTGGCAAAAAATCTCATTCAATCTAAAACACACAGCATCACAATGCCTACATTAAAAGTGCATTAATATTAATCTCATAATCTACTTGTTTTGCACATGTGAGAAAGGTCCCTGCTTGGAACAGGAAGATTATTAAGGTAACACTGGCTGGCTAAAAACGATTTCAGTTAACAACAGATCTGGGTTGCTCAGCATTTTAAACAGGAGGCTCAATAATATATAGAGGGTAAAGAGGGCATTTGGCTGACATGCTTAGCCAGAGCGACATTAGTAACAGGGATAGTCCCTGTGGAGCAACTGAGGCTTAAGAGTGGGGTGTGGATGTAGCTCAGTGGGTAGGACACTTGCCTCTGGACCATGAGGTCCTGGGTTCAAATCCTACCCCCAGCACCACCACTGGGTCCCTGAGCAAGACAACTTAACCCCAAGTTGCTCCAGGAAGACTGTCCCCTGGAGTTAGGAATGGAAGTGGCTTTGGATAAAAGGTGTCTGCTAAATGCTGTAAATGTAAAGAGTATTGCTCAAGGATAAAATGGTAGAAAGTGGGGATTTTGGGCCTACAACTTTTTTGTGGTCATCGGGTTCACAAGCAAATATTTTACCTACTAGGCCTTGACCACCCTATATATAGCAACTCTAAACAAAAGTGCAGTGAATTATTAGGTTGTTTTTCACATTTCCAGCTAGCCACTTCCATCAGCTTCCAAAACTCACAAATATTTTGTCCATATTGGTGTACCTCAACACTCCAGAAAATCTAGTGTATTAGACAACAAACCACCCAAACAAATACATTTTAACTATTAGTTGGAATTTGAATTAATCTGATAGTACCATTGACACTTCCCTACAAGAGACACAAACACATACCTATTCAGCCATAAATCATAAAAGTCTTAAATTTTATAATGAGTATCACTCTCTATATTGTCTATTTAGTTTGTATACAGCGTGGGAGTCAGAGTGGGAGGGACGCCCTGGTTGCTTGATGATAGTTTACTCACCAGGTGTATAAAGTCTAACAATATCTGACAGGATGTTACTGATTCTCTCCTCAACACTCCAGTGTTTTTGCTTCCATGAGATTTTGCATTACAACAAGCTCTTACTTTTCTTTTCTTTATTGCAATAGAGAGGGAACAATGACGGTTATCGCGACAGTACAGAGTTAGAAGAATACGAAGCATTTATTGGTCAGGCATTTATAATAAATCTAGCATGATTAAGTAATGAAAATATTTACAGATTTTATATGGGGGATGTTGCTATGATTCTAATAGCAGTATAGTTAATGACAAATAGAAAAGAGAAAGGAGAGAGAGAAAAAAAAACAGAATAATATATTTTTAAAAAAAGCAATAAAAATAAAAGTGTTTGCAATTGTTTGAAAATGAATAACAATTGTAGTTAGTACATAGTTTGTGTCTATGTGGGAGATTAGTGTTATGCATTTGAAAAGGAACAACAAATGACTGCCACACACCCTCATATTTTTCTACCACAGGTATACCTAGCTCACATTCCATGATATTATTTTTGTACTTTGTTCTTTCCCTTTACAGTAAATTGATTTTTTTGGCCCATGCATGGTCTGTCATCCTGTCACCTTTTTTGAGCTGGGCCCTTTAACCCAGGTAGAATAATTTGGAGAAAAATGTGAAGAAATGTCCTTTTCACAACTGGCTAAGGATGCAACTTTTAGGCACTTAATTATAATTGCCCCCAGGCCCACAACTTCAAACAAAATGAGTCATACCTGCTATTTAAAAAATTCCCAACAGAATAGACCTAACATTCAAAATGAATCTAAGAGAAAAGGACTATTGAAGCTATTCCTGGTGTTCATGTCTGCAACTGCGACGAATGTAACATTATCAGCTGGTGAGTTAAATGTGTCCATAATTAATAATTGATGAAGTTCCATGCATACTGCTGTTTATTTGGACTTGTAGCTCTGAAGGACACAGCAAAATTACTTAAATGTTGGCCGTGGCATTTCTTTTGTTTAAACTACAAACAAATGTATCTGCTTTCATCAACCGGCAGAAGTGGCAACCTAGAAATGAGAAAAAGATAAAGTCATGCACAACTGTGCCACCGGGTGAATTAAAATATTAAAATATAAAAGATTTCAGACACAGAGATGCACTGATCACTGGTTAAAACAGAAACAGAAAGAAAACGTATATAGAATCTGACAACTGGCACATGCTACTCTGAGCTCAGAACTGAAAGTAAACTGGAAAACTATTGTAATGATAGTTTTAAATACACAATAAAAGAATTCTAATAAATATTTAATCAGGATATAGAAAAAAATGAGTGTTAACCCTAGTTATATTCTTTGCAAATTCACAAGATATTTTACTATGCTATAAAAATCAGTCATAAACATGTGGCTAACGATAAAAAGCTAGCTCCACATTTAGAATAAACACTCTCTAGGGAGCAACAAAAGTACTGGCCTACCAAAAAGCCTCCTGGATACTGGAAGAATCTTACAGTATCTTCTTTCCAATGTTTTATTTTATCGAATGGCTTGCTATTGAGTGTCTGAAACCATATTTTTAGGGCTAGTGATCCACTTTTTTGAAATGTAAAATGTCCATTTGCATTTTAAACACACCACAACACAGCACACAGATGTTTACATAGAACCCATTTGCCAAGTGAAGCAGTGGACATTCAGGTACACAGCATCTAGGGAGCATTGTTTGGGGATGGTACCTTGCATAAGGTACCACAGACGTATCACTAGCAGTAATCAGAGACAAGCTTCAGCCACTAAAAAAAGTTTAGTCACCAGCCCGACACCCTAACCACGCAACCATGAAAGGGGAAAAAAGATCTAAATTACAAGGTACACACTTCTCAATCCATAACTGTACAAAATATCACATTTTAAGCTTTGTCATGCTATGGTTAAGTAGGCTGTTAACAATCATCTTCAGAGCAAGATGTGTTGGATACTTCTTCTTCCATGTGCAACTTGTTTCAAAAGCTAAGCCTGGTTATACATTGAGTTTTCTGATCCTGTGAACGAATGGCACCCACACAGCCCATCAACGCAGAGACTGAAAGAACTTATAAAACCAGGATGTGCCACTACCTGCCACCAGCTTGAACAGAAGCTTTGCAGCTGTAGAATAGCTTGTTATATTGATAAAATACCCCAGAAATGACCTGAAAAGGCAGTAATATCCTCTTGCTACATAAGATCTGTACTGACCTTCCTAAGCAGATAGTGTTAACAAACCCTCTCCCCAATCAAACTGATGACAGATAAAATATCTTCACAGTTCGGCACTTTAGTGTCCACGCAAGGTTCACGCAAGCTCACAAGCTCCAGCTGCTCTTTTAGGTTCACATGCTATTTCCATAAGATCTAAGAACATCAGAGGCTCTTGAAACTGCCTGGCCATGGTTTGTAATTTGTTATTTGCCCCAGTGATTCAGGACCCTCAGTGTCTTCCACAGCTAAACAGGGTAGACAGATGCATTCACTACTTTGAGCAGAATCCGTTTTCTCACAAAGATGACATTATTCTAGCAACCATTAAACTCCTGGGTGCACCATGGCATGAGGTAGGTCCCATAATGACAGTGCTGCCTGTAGAAAGTGCTGTATTTCCTGACAGCCTGTTCCAAAGGTTTAACCCTGCAAGAAAAGAGTACATGCCATGAATCCACTATATAACACACATTATATGGAAAAAAGTATAGGGACATCTGACCAATACAACAACAGGTAGGATGGGGTGTTGGACAGAGTTGAGTTCAGTTCTTCCACACAAAACTCAACCAACCATCCCTTTATGGAACTTGCTTTGTGCGCTGTAAACTGCCTTCCCCAAACTGTGTCTACAAAGTTGGAAGCATTGCATTGTCCAAAATGTATTGGTATGCTGAAGCATTTAGATTGTCCCTCGCTAAAAGTAAAGGCCAAACCCTAAAAATGGCTGTGTCCCAATATTTTGTGGTAAGGGATATCTTCTTTCCAGCCACAGCTGAAGTATGAAATATGCTACCACTGGCTCTTTCTTGTGTATTCTGAGAAACAGCACCCTCTAAATCTTCCTGTGCTTTTATTTTGTCACACAGATTTATTGCGTAATGGACATCAAATTGACTGTGGGAGAGTTCCTCCTGAGCCCTGCATTAGTACACTGCTCCAGAAGTTTTCTAGCAAGCTGCTCTTTTAGGGTGACTTGGCTGGATGTGACAGTTTAATGTGGCCAGATAAGAAAGAGCAAAAACATCAATTCACTGAGAGAGTGAGATTTAGATTTATGTCATGTTCTCCTCCTACGCCAACGCCGAGTAATTGACTCCACCTTTCTGGTGGACCTTTCCCAGGACATCCTCCCACACTGACATCAGATGATTCAGCATTATGTCACCTGAACTAGAATGTTGCTGAGAATACCCAAATTGAGTTTTGATGGATGGCATTCATCCATATTTCTGGATGGCATGTTTCTGATTTAAATCCCCAAGCATCATATTACTGTTACAAATTCATTCAGTGATTTATTATACTGTTCTTATCTGTGTGAAATGATGAAGGAAGTCTTCTTGTGGAAGCCTTATTAAAAGGATAGTTCACCCTAAAATGAAAATTTGATGTTTATTTGCTTACCCCCAGGGCATCCACGTCGAAGGTGACATTTTTTCCTCAGCAGAACACAAACGCAGATTTTTAGCTTTAGCTGTAGCAGTCTGGTAGTCATA
>JBBKCR010015046.1:0-12415 GCA_037577295.1 Ladigesia roloffi | reverse complement strand
ATGGGACATTTTTAATCGGTTTCCATATTTAATCAGATTAAAATAGGAAAAAAGTGTCCATGTAAACGGGGCTAGTGACTCCACAACCTTACTGCATGAGTCTTACAGAAAAACATATAGATTGCAGAGGAATAATATACATTTATCATTTAAAATGAATATTTTAAGGCCTCTGCATAAGCTTTGTTTAAATCACTTTTTACGAATGTATTTGATGAACTTCCCAAATCTCTGTTTGAGTTCATCCCAGATTCAGTGTTACAGGGAAGCAAGATACAAATTAGTCGACATGAATCTTATTAGCAGTTTGTTATTCAGAGAGAGGATTTTGGAGATTTTAGGTCAGAGCGAGCCAGTGTTCTTTTAAAAATTGCATTTCTGTCCATTATCATTCACTATTACCCACAGGCTTTGTGCAATTTGAATGATCAAACACTATTCTATTATGTCAAGCCCTCCTGAGCTTTTATATAGTTTTTATCATTCCACAGATTCTGCTGGACTGACATATATTCTGTAAATGGAGATGAAGAGGGTCTTATCAGCTCTGATGTAGAATGTTGTGCTAACACTGAAATAAAATATATCTGAAATACAAAAATAAATATATATATTTTTTAAAGAGCATAACCTCAGTTTAACTGATTAAGTACAGGAAATCTAGCTCAAATATTTGACTTATTATTAGTGCTGGGAAATCAAACTACTGGTTTACTGGTACTAGATTAACACAACAGAATTCTGGGTGTAGTCATTTTATGTAAAGGTAAAAATATACCTAGAAACAGTGTTTGCCAGATTGATAGGAAGTTATGAAAGATCCAGTCAAAACAAATTGTTTCAGCATTTGTCAGACATTCCTGTCAGACATTCTAATGCGATTCCGAATGTATTTGGAGAAAATTCCTGAATAGTAGATATATTTTTTGTTTTGGACCACACTACATCCTGTGTTTGTTCGTCTTTGCCAATTTTTCATTTTGTGGCAAATCAGAGTGTTTCCTAAAGCTGATGTGTAGACCTCAAGTAACCGAGTCTGACTGGTGCAGTCAGACTGCAGTCACTAATGCTGGAATATCCTAACTGGTTGCCATAGTAACAATGTGTGCTGACTAGGCAGGAGCAGGCTAAACTGTCAAACTGGTTGCATACACAAGCCTAGACCTTGATGTGCATTCCCAATAACCAGGAAAACCATCATGTTCAAACTGGGACGAGTTGTCTTCAAAATGAATGACACATAAAATTAGAAAAGAGTGACCTGGTCAGGAGATAACACCTAAATGGCTGACATGCACTACTATCACTATTCAGTGATATCTTTATTGAAAGTCACTGTTTAACTGCAGCATACACAGTAATGTGTTATCTAAATGTTGTTTAAACTGTAATTTGTGAAGTCTGGCCCTGCTTTCTTATGTAAGGGACTGTCCCCCACCATCCAATTGTGAGGAAAACAAAAGGAAAACATACCAGACTGGTAAAAGGAATCAGATTTAAAACCGCCTACAATATTACTGGAAAAAATTAACATGGCTTTATTTCCTTCTTCACACTGCAGAAAATCTATGCTGCTGTAATCAGATATGCAGAAATGTCAGATTTGATTTGCCTTAGACAAGCCAGTCAGCTTTTGTATTTAAGTCATTTGAACCACATTTCCACAGAAATTTCAATACTTTTGTCTGTACATTAGCCACATTCCTGATACCTCCCCCTTGCTTCCTAAAGACCCCAGTCTGTTAATGTGACCTCACTCTGCAGGCATTTACACGCACACACACACAAAGCGGGTCTTCTGGTGCTCCTTCTGGGCCGGCTGATATGGGCTTGTTTATTTTCTTGTCCATTAATTGGCTAAATCACGAACAAATGTGCATGGTATGCAGGTCCGTGTGTGGAAATGCTGTGTTTGCACACTCAATCAGGATTACCGAGGTGTGGCTGTAGTGGGAGTTTTTCTTACATGTGTGGAATTCCAGGGGCTTATGGACCGTTTATTTATTTATTTGTTCCACAGGATGTGGATCCATAGAGAATGGCGCAGACTGCTTGCTGTGCCGCTCTCTGCAGTCCCAGGCTTTTTCTGCCTCAGCACATGAACGTATTCCACGGTACATTGTGGAAACTGTGGGTGTTGCAAATTAACCTGTGTGGTGAGCTACATGATTCATATACACTGTTATGTCACTACCTTATGCCACACGCCATTAATGTATCATCCTGTCAGTGCTATACTGCTGTGTGGACTGTCTCTCCCTCTCACACCTTTGCGTGGGTGGTCTATTTGTTTATAGTTGGTGGTTAATGTGGAGAGGAGAACAGACGAAGATGTCAGCTCAGTATTATTCCCCAGCTCTCGGCTTAGTGGCATCATTACACCTCAGAAAAACAAATACAAGGTGTTTCATTTCAGTAGCAAAGTCAGACCACTGTTCTGATGGTCACATGCACAACTCACTAGGCACAGCATGTGGAGTGTATAATGCGTAGCTATGGCTTTTCTGTTCATCATTATTGGTGTTCTGAAGGGCTGGAGTTTGCCCTGTAACAAATCACATACTTTTTATTGTGTGCCGACCAACCTGAAGACGATCCAGATGAGTGTTTGGGAGGTGTTTAGATGAAACAAAAGATTCACAGCATGGTAAATAATTTTGGTCGAAGATGTGCAGGACAAATTGCATGACCATTGATTTTAATTGTATTTAAAATATTCAAAGGAATGTCACAATGCCAGTAAATAGCCATAAATGTTTGTTAGTCATTTTATTCATGACGTAATCACAGCAACATTTTCAGTTTGATGATCTTGGTGATTTCTTTCCACACTGTTTTTGTGTTGTTCAACATTGTACCCAGAATTCCTCATTTTATATCATTGTTTAGTATGTACATTATTTGTTGTATTGTAAAAAATGTTTGGCCTTATCTAGCACAGTGTCTCTCAAACCTGGTTCTGTAGGACCCATCACCTTACACATTTTAGTATTTTACCTCTTTTTAGACACCCACGTCAACCAAGAAAAGACATCTTATTAGCTGATTAGTTGTGATAAGGTGTTGTGGAAGACAGGAACATCTAAAAAGTGCAGAGCAAGGGATTCTCCAGGAACAGGGTGGGAAAACACTGATCTAGCCCACAGCAGAATGATATTAAGGGATAAATATTCACCGTTTATATACTTGCTAATATACCTTTCAGGTGTTTAAACCACATTTACATCAAAAGGGGTGTGCTTTTAATGATACTTTGGAACAGTAAAGTATAGTAAAGATACTATGGAACATTTTTTAGGCAAAGCTTTCTTGTCATATCGGGGATAACATTTCGAGTCTCATGATGCCAAGTATCAAAAAATATGATCAAATAACTGTTACTGAAACCTTTCCAGGTGTTATTTTCTCATGTTACGGACAAATAAAAGTAAAATGTCAATGTAACCTGCACACTTGAACAGAAAGTGAAATGTCCCCTGACTTGGCAGGGTATGTGTTGAGTTGCCTGTTTGCGGCAGTTCAAAGCAAGTTCGTTCTAGATGGGTTAGCTTTCATGCTAGAGGGGTTATATAGCAGTTAGCGTGTGTAGAGAGATACACAGACACACCCTTCCTCTCAAAATACGCCCCTTGCACTCACTTTATTTCGTGAGCTCTGCATGTTCTGAAACCCACCAGTATGTTTAGCTTTAGTGGCTGTAGTTCTGGAATGATGTAACCTAATGAATGTTTGTTTGCTAATATTGACACAAAGCTCTGTTGCATTCAGTGCTGTTCAATAGCTGGTGCATATTGCATTGCACATCTATAAATCAGGTTCAGTTGATTTCTTGGAGCTGAGAGTCCTGTATGCAATGTTGGGCAAGCTACTTGTAGAAAGTATAATGTAATAAGCTAAACTATTAATTCCTCTACCTGTAAATGAATAAATAAATGAATAAATGAATCATAAATAGGTATTTCAATAACTTGTAGACAGAAACACTATCATGCAGAGCAGCTCATGCTCCAAACGCTCAGCTATCTACTATAATTCTTAATAATATTGCTTCTGGGGCTAATTAAAAGCATAATGTCATTAATGTCATGTTACTTAAGCATTTATTTTAATGATTGCTTATTAAATATAAACAATACAGAGGTATCTCCACAGCAGGGGTGCCTGGATTAAAAAGTACATAGTGAGAATTTTCTTTTTCTTTTAAAGAAGCAATAGCATTAGAATAGGGTTAAATATTTGTCCCCCACACTGTCACCCACAAAGGGCTAAAAGGTGTTTTTTGGACTTCTGGGGATCTACAAACAACAGCACCACCAAAAGGTTGTTTGAACAATGTTGCCAATGATGAGGTTGTCACATTGTGAGCATGTTACATATTTAACATATATGGCGTACAAACATTATTTTCATCACACGATTGTGTTAATCTAAAGATTAATTCTGTCATGAGATCTGCTGAAGCAGTTGTACGCAGACTTTGAAATGTTTAACATACATTTGTTGTTTAGAGCTGCTTTTTTGAATAATTTTTGTACTTAGATAAAAAAGCGTAGTGCTACTGTGAAATAGTACTGAAATAATAGTATAGTGAGATTATTCTGTTAGCTTGTTATAGATCCTAGGTAATGGTATACATCATTTAAATCTTTTAATATGATGAATAGCTTGCTATACAGCTATTGATATGTGTCATAAGCTAGTTATTGATTGGTTAGCCCTCCCATGTAATATTATGTCCAGCTGTTACTGTTTCATTGCCTAAGAAACAGCTCCACCCTGCTGATTTACATTCAGTCTCAAAATGACTCAAAATGACATCCACTCTAAACTATATTATCACATGTCTGAGCACAAGTCTGTATGCATAGTATAACCATGTCTACACATCCTACAATGGTCCGAATACAGTCATGGCAGGTTTCACTAAGGTCAGAAATCATTGTAAGGACATCAGTTTGCTCTGTTTCCAAGAAAAAGATGACGTGTTTCCGAGTAAAAGATGATCATATGACAATGATTATATTTAGGGTGAGGAAATACCAACAATGCCATGTTATTCAGCTGAAGAAGCTTCAGTAGTAAAAATTAAATATAGCAATGCTGCCTCTGCGCCTCTGAGAAATGAATAGCTTTGGTACATGTAGCAGTGATGCTGTCCAGGACGACTTACAATGTTTCTTTTATCTCACAGACTGTGATTTAGCTCTTATTACGTTGACCCTGGGGTTGTGGTGGTGTGCCTTTGACCTTCTTGTCTACAGGGCAGTATCTACATAGGAATTCACAGGGGATGGGAATAGCTGTGTTTAGAAATTCCAGGTCATTTAGTGCCTGTCCACTGAGCAAAAGGCCAGTGATCTCTACGACCCCAGCACAATTCCCTCGCTCACCACTCACACAGACACCACACAGCTATCCCTATTCCACTTAAGGCCTGAGCTTTTTCTTGCGTAATTACCTATGATTTACTTTCCCTCTCTCTGACGTTTCTTAAGGACCCCTTTCTTCCATTATCCCTTAGATGGCCTCTCTGTCCTTCACTAGGGACTTTCTGTCTCCATCTCTATCCACTTTATGCCCTATCAGTCACACATAGTGTCCAGAGACCAGAGAAACAAAAGCAAACAGCCAATCTTGGAGGAAAATGGAACTCAGGAATAGAGGGGAAAGAGTAAAGATGGAAGCGGAGGTGTGAGAACAATACTGGCATTCTCTTATCTGGTCATATGAATTACTGGAAGGCATTTATTTCCTTGGGAAAGATAATAAATTGAGGACTCCCCATGATTGTGCTCCAATGTTTTTAAATAAAAGAGATAAAAAATATGTGCTTGGACACAACAATAGTCACATTTTCCTGGTTCATTTCTGGGTCTATTCAATCCATATCTGGAAATTAATTCATTAATTATTTAATCATAGTTGTCACAACCATCAACAGGTTTACACATGGTTTCACATTCATGTTGATGTGATAAGAAGGATTATTAATACAGGTGGTCTGTAAAGTATTTGTAGAGAATTAAAAAAATAATGAATAAAGTAAAGGACAATTGTTGAAAAGTCAAAATAAATGACAAGATAAGTTGCATTGGTTCAATAAGCAAAACTACCCATACAAGTCTGACCTATACAAGTGTGTTCTTAATATGAACAAACATTGTATACAGTGTTATGTGAAAGATAGGACTAGTGCTTCTCAAACAACAAACATCAAAATTTTTCTCTGTGTATATAGAAGGGCTTTGCATTTGAAAAAAAATAAAACAGCCCACAAAACCCCAAACCACCCTTTTAAGGGCAAACACTGCACCACCACAGGGACCCCTTAAGCCCTCCCCCTACAGATGTTATAGCCATTTGCCCCACCTCTGATTCCTCCATGCAACATCTCCTCCTTTCCCCCACCTTAACCAGATTAATGTGAAATCACCATCATTCCTTCACTTTCATCAGACCTTCCCAAATCCCAGGAGAATTCCCCTTTGTGGAAGTCTTCAACAGAACAGGCAAGGAATGTCGTTGGAAAGGGGGTGTGATGGATTTCATTTGGCCCTGAGCAAAAAGGAAAAGGGAGGAAAAAAGGAAGTGAAGGAGAGGCTGACCTGCTAATCCTACAGATGCTACTCTGAAGGATGTTGCTTTTATAATTCATTCCATAACTCCTCTCCAGAGAAAAGACTCAAATTATATTGTAGTCCAAACATTATTTCTGTATTCAGGTTTACCGTTTGCTTCCTACTTATGGTGGATTTTGGCCTCTATTGGCCCGGTGTTAGGTTTCTCCCCCGCTTATTCCTTCTCCCTCCTTTTATTATCGCAAAACCCTTTTAGCAGGCATGTTCTGTCACATATATTTTCGATAGCCCACCAAGGTTCACAAAGCCACCATCAGAATAACAGCCTATGTAAAGTATTTCTCACTGAAACATATTATGGTTTGTTATTTAAAGACAAATGGGTGCTTTGTTTTTGTTACAAAGAATTATAAACGTTAGACTTTTCAGTTTTAATGTATGTTACATTTATTTTAAGTGATCTGAAAACAGATGTCATTGTCACTATGCTGTAAGCAACATGAACTTAGCAGCTGTCATCTTTAGGCATGCAGGGCTGTTTTTCTTGGTCTCTGGTTGATGACAGGAGGGTTCGAATGCAGCATTTTGTCTGGCTATATTTGGATTCCGACAAAAAAAATTCAAGGCCAGATTCCAGCTCTTCTACACAGTGAGAATAACTTTTGAAGTGAATGTGCACTTGTTATGTCCTGTGTATTTATACTGGGTGAATTCATCTGTGTTATTATGGCATACTGGATCTTACGATTGTGCTCTACAGTAGCCTGCAGAAATGAGTCTCCATCATCTCATCCAAATTGCTTTGCTTCTGATTACACCCACGCTTTGTTCAGGGGAGAGGCCCTTTCATCATGATGAAAGTGGAGGACAAATATATAAAGGAATAAATAAATAAAGCCTTCTGAATGAGGTACACATTTCCTCGTACATGGTGAGCAGGCAGAGAGAGTAGAGTATGTAAAGGATGCAGTGACAGAATGTATTAGCACATGCCATTGGCTGCAGAGCTAAACCCTGTAATGACTGAGGCCCACATGATTGTGTGTCCAGATTCACCAGTAACCATGCTACTGAGACACATGGCAATTTAAAGATGTACATTGTAGAATGTACATTACATACATTAATGTTTTTGTAAAAATGCGATGAGGTGGTTTTATTTGGGGCAAAAAAAAATGAAAAAGCTCAAACATATAGTATTGTACAACAACAGGCAGAAACATTTTTCAGCAGTCTTACTTGATTGATCATAGAAAAGGGTAATGTCAGTGGCCCACATCTGAAAAAAAACGGCCTAATTTAACCCTATTAAATTTTTAAAACATACTATTTACTCTCCACACAGTCCATGTAAGGGAACTAAATTGCACAAACGGATTCCTCAGCATTGTGATGTCACAACTGAGGCGTAAATATATATTCTAATGCATACAATTTAAATAGCAAAAACTATCCAAGCAGCCAATATTTGGAAATTAGACTGGTTTTAATCAATTGTTTCTGTGATGTCACAAAAACCAACAAAAGTCATTTATAAATTACTTTTAATAACACAGTTCTCTAAATAGCATTCTAAGGGCTAAAGAGAGGTTGGAGAAAAAGCCAACAAAACATTGCAAAAAGGCTAATCAAGTTTGCTTGTAAAGAAAACAATGCATGATTCCTAAAGAATCACTTTCACAGGTCAAGTTTTTAGGTCTTGAAATAACACATTTAGATTCTAAGGCACATCCACCCAAGAAGTAAATGTGCTTTTTAGAATTTTCACTGTCCAGGCTTAAGCAGCATCTTTTTCATGTCATGCGTGAGTCTGTGATCAGACTTTTCCAGTAATGACAGAGTAAGTTATGTTGTAACTATGAAGCTGGCGGAGAGTATATAAACAGAGCCTGAGTTATGTGTGTTTGACGTCAGTACTGTATATTTTACAGATCAGACCATAGCATCCTCCTACAAGGTTCTGCGAGATTGGTGCTCAGTCTTAGAGACCAGCGTGTGAGAGAATGCAGAAATGGCAACACAGCGTGTCAGTCCACAGTCCTCTCTGCCTGTGTTTATCTTAGTCTCATGCATAAATCTGGATGATCCAGTTAAAACAATAGCTCTTGATTTTTCTTGGATGCTATGGAAAATCCAAGCTGGAAACAGTATGCACATCCTCTGAGATAATGCACAGCATTGAAGCCTGATATCATTTCTTCTATTCCATTCTTTTTAATAGTGTGCCCTTTGGCTTGACTCCAATTTTAGGGGTCCCTGAAGAGTAGTGGAATTCAAGACAGAAAAATGCAAGTTAAAGGAAAGGGTGGGATGTGGCCACCATGGCTGTGGATGGCCTCTGACCCATCCACTCTGTTTGCCCCTTTTTTGGTAAAAAAAAATGTGGACTCTATGTCGTATCCACCCTAGTTGAGAATGCAGCCAACATATGGAGAGAAGCCTGCATCTTATGTTTCTAATCAAGGTCTTTCTGAACACCCCAAACTTTTCACTCCCTGCCAAACCACCATTATCAGAAGAATTTGCCTCCCCTGTGGGCTATAATGGCAGCATAATGGGACCTCAGCCAAAACAGCTCAATCTGTACTTCCCCATGATCGTGGGAAATGGATGTATATTTAGCTGTAAATGTGCTGTGCATTGACAGCCACAGAAGCAATGACACGTGCGATCAGACCAATAGAAAGTCCTATGAAGGAAAGGGATTTTTGCTGAGTGCTGGTAGTAATTTTACAATACATTTACAGCTGAGGGTGAATTATACAAACGGTTCGTCAATGTGTTTAACCCTTCAGACCCCCACAGCGGCATCTTCTTGCCACTCCACATTTCGTGTAATGCAGTTTATTGAGATAAATGCTGACAATAGGCACAGCGGTCACAGTACACATCTTCAATACAAGATACATTTTTCTGTATTGTGACAAAATGTTTTCATACATTTGTTTTTAAAAAGGATGTCCTGCACTGACTGTAGGCTGTTACAGAGAAATGCAGAGTAGTCAGTGAGGGTACTGTAAGGTCTAGAGGGTCAAGGACATTGAGGTCAGAGGTATAGCAATGAGTGTTCAGAGGAACTCTTCTCAGAAGTGGAGACATTGCTTCTCTAGTCAGCACTGATGATGTGAAAATAATTTAAAGATGCAAATCTATAAAAATCTTAGATTAACAATGTATATATTTTTTTTTTAGTTAGCTGGTTTATGGGACATCACTTCAATGGATGACTTGATGAGTTATTTCATTGTACGATGCCAGTTTTTTATAGATTTATAGGGAGAATAGACTGCATGAATCAGTAAAGGCAGGTAACATGCCTGTTATCTGGTGTCAGGCAGGTGGTCACAGCTGGGAAGCAACTTTTCATGTTCCAAACCATTTTAGTTTTGGTCAGAATGTGTTTAAAAATGCAGAAAGCATTCATTCATCAGTATGAAATAATGATGGTGATGTTGTCCGTTCTTTTTATATTCTTATTTATTTTTTTCTTATTTATTTACTTTTTATGTTCTTATTTATTATTTTTTAACAAGTTAAGTACAAATCTATTCCAGCTTTAAAGCCCATTTTCCCATCAATCCTAGGGTCACAACTCTGTGTTGATTTCTATCCAGTGGTTTTGTTTTCAAATAAAAGAAGCAAGATGTCATACATAAAATGAAATACTAAATCAAATTAAAAGGATAATTTTTGATTTCCTCTCTTATAACTAAATATGTAAAACACAATTAACAGTGGTCAGAAAGCCTTTAACTTTATATTCTAAAATTATTTTGGTATCTTAAGCAAAAAAAACTGATGCATTTTGACTAATAAATTACACTTCAATGTCTATACTGGTATATACAAGTATCATGAATATGGAACATACTAAAAAATACATTTCACAGTGAGACAGAACCTTCTGTGGATATTCAAACTATTCAAACAGAAAATACAGTATGCATTGCTCAACTATTTTCAGGAGGTTATAATCTAGGCCTCAGAAATCTCATTTTTCTGTTTTGTTTAATTTCCCAGTAAACCTGAAGTACTCGAACACTAGCAGGCTGATTAATTGGGCTGGAATGTTCTCAGGTATATAAATTGCAGGTGTTTGAGAGCTGCAGAAAACACATCTGTGGATAAGCTGATGGCCCTTGTGGACCGCCCTGTAAGTTGTGGAGGAACGTTTAATGTTGTGGTCCCCAGGGCTTGGTTCTGCCAAGCTTATTTCCAGTTTTCTCTAAACAATTATTTATTTGGAAATTCTCTACTGAAGCTGGTGAAAATATCTAATCCTCAAACTCACTATGGCACTGGGGACAGCTCACCACTGTAGTTCAATATCTTGTTTTCGCTGAGACTGACTGGGGAATTGGCACTCGTTCATTCTCTGAGTATCTACTCTCAGATTACATCATGATGTGTTCCAGCCAAAGAGAGGGAATCCAGAATAAAAACCAGCATTCCTCTGAAAATTGGTAACGCCTGATTGTATGATTTGAAGGAGATAAAGCCTAGCTTTTCTTTTCAAAATAACAAATTTCATTAACAGATCAAAAGAGCATAATTTGAAGGACATATTTATGCATAATCACAGGCTCTGGAATGTTTCTACCACAGTTGTTCTGGGAGGAGACTACGGGTGCAGCTTTTAAAACTAGAACACATGATGCCATGCTGTTTTGCCACAGCTTAACTTGCAGCAAGTATACACACCCACTTCCACACTCTACACACAAATACAGCCATGACTACAACTTAAGCATATGTACACATAAGCAGACATTCACTCTTGAGAATAAAGTCCCTTGGTTTGATGTACGGCTCTAGGAAACCCTTTATTTAGACTTTTCGTAAAGCTTTTAAACTGAGGTCGATTCATAAGCTCCTTTTGCAACTTATATTTCTTTAAACGCTTGTTTATAGATGCAAAATGTGGTTCTCCAATAGTGTGGTGTCAAATAACCTTTTTTGGCACCTTATTTTTAAGTTTATGATGACAGAGCAGGACTACAGTCCAACATGTACTGGATATAACATGCACTTTAATTTAGAATTCACTTTAGAGACATTCTTAACTCTCTAGGGCATTCTAGACACAACAAAGAGCCCACCAAAACATCTAACGGTTTTGAAAGAGAGAGAAAAAAAACTTTTGAATGCAGCCTCAGTCCACTTATATGACCCCACCCCCTTCTCTCCCAGCATGATCCCACAACTGGATTGCACGAATCATGTCTAGAAGAAAAACAAAAGCTCCTCACCTTGTAAAAAGGCGACACAGATGACTGAAGACAGAACCAGAATGCCGCAGCCCTTTCTCGTTTTTAAGGTTTCCATCCTGAGTGTGTGTGATGAAGCTCACGTGAGTGAGGGTGTGTACGTGAGGCTTAAATTCCCTCAGAGTGGCACTGGGAGAATAAAGCATTGCTTGTGTGCTCCAGCTGCTTTATACACCCCACCCCCAGCCAACCCCACTCCACACACACACACCTCCTTCCCTCATTGCTTACTTTAACCCTTCCCCTTTGTGTCCCCTCCCCACTGAGCGTGAATGAGTAGTGACACAAAGAGTGAGACTAGATGTTTATTTTCATACATTCTCAGGAAAGTTATGCCTCGAAATGAAGAAAACAAGTGAAATCTGCAATTACCTACAAATGCAACATGCTTTCAGCCCTGTTTTGAACCCAGTTACATTAACTTATTTGTAGAAGTGTTTTAGGTTAGAGTTAGAATAACCGAACTTTGACTAAATTCAGCTGCTTTAAAGTGCAGCCATTGCTCACACAGGTGGTCAATTACACACACACACACACACACACACACACACACACACACACACACACACA
>JBBKCR010014991.1:0-12418 GCA_037577295.1 Ladigesia roloffi | reverse complement strand
TGTTGCTGTTTACTAATGTGTTGCTTTTGAGAGCTGGACAGCAAGAGAGATACACCAGTGGAGTAAAGATATTAACCTGAGAAAGGTCCCATCAAGCCACTCTCCATCATCTGTGAGGGATGGGGCTGAGCACCCCACTGATCAGGAAAACCAGCCATAGAGCCTAGAGCTGGAAGGAGGAAGGGTGTGAGAGGTCGACAGAGAGAGGGAAGGAGAGACAGACAGACAGAGAGAGGGAGGGATAGACAGAGAGAGAGAGACACAGAGAGAGAGAGTGAAGGAGGGAGCAAACAGTAGAACGTGTCACAAAGAGAAAGCTTGTGTTTGTGCATCAGAGATGCAAAGGAAAGATGATAGACCGAAAGAAAAAGGAAAACCATGAGAGACAGAGACAGAGACAGAGAGAGAGAGAAAGAGAGAGAGAGAGAGAGAGAGAGAGAGAGAGAGCGAGAGATATATGGCACAAGCAGCCACCAGCAACAAGCACTCACAGAAAATTGAAACAGGGCTGGGGCGGGGGACACTTGCGCAATTCATTGTTATATGGTGAGGCCACTGCACTGAAATATTTTAATCACACTTACGAAAGTGTCAAATGCAATCTAACTCAAATTGGAACACACTTCAATCAACTCTGAGGGAAATTAGTGTCTGTTCTATTGTTATGCGGTACCTGCTCATCACAAAGACACAGCAAAGTCTGGTTTACCATTAATACTGCATGGAGCCAAGCAGGACTAAGAGTGGCTATGTTGCAGAGCTTAAGTTTTATCAAGAGACACTCTCACCTGGAAGAAAGTCTGAAACGAAGGCCTGTTGATCTGCCTGACGTGGCCACACTTCTCCTTGTGGCTCTGGGTACGACACTGAAATCTGTCCCCCTGATGAACCTACAGTGGCTGGAACAAGACCCAAAAGATCAATTTCTTCAAAAACACAAAATGTCAGCAGTTATCGTAACTCTCTGGAACACATGACATTACAGGAGCCGTTCCAAAACTCACCTTCACCCCAATTACAGAGCAAAGTCTAATCCCTTGCATACTTCTGTTAACAAATGAAATACAGTTCTGTTAGCTCCCGTGGCAAGACGTCCTGCGAGCTCTCTACGTTTAGAGTGTGTGTGGTGGAGCAGAGGCCTGAGAGGCGTCTCTGTCTGTGTGTGTGTGTGCGTGTGTGTTTGTGTGTGTGTGGCTGGCACAGTCCGAGCCCGCTGTCCCGTCCTGTCTCGGCGGGCAACCTCCTGACTGGACGTAGGCCTGCCGCCTGATGTGAAGTGGCTACTCTGACCACAGCTGGGGAGACGCAATCCTCCCACAAACCTTCCTCTCGCTCCCTCCCTCTTTCTCTCTCTCCCTCCCCTTTACTCTCTCCCTTCATCCCTCCCTCCCATGGCGGACCAGAGGGCTTAACGAGGGTGACAGTGAGAGAATTCGACAGGACAACACCCACAGTCACTATGGCTCCATGGGTCCCCCAAAAACCCAGACAGAGCTGCTGAAACCTCCGATAAGACTCGCTATTGGTGAGAATTGGGCTCAAATTTAAAGCAGATACAAACAGCTTTTATACAGCCGATACCTTGGAAACAGAAGAGTATGACAAATTAAGCTTGATGATGGTACAGTTAATTACATTAGTAACCGAGTAATCTGACAATTATTTGGATTAGGGTAAAAATGTATAAAAAATGACTTCAAAAAGTTAATTTACTGAACGGTACTGAAAGCTGCAAAAGCAATTAGTAATTTCAAGATTGTGGCCATCAGGGCTGACAGCATGAAAAAAAACTTGACAAAGCCATCCATAGACTCCAAAATAACTTAGTTTGCATGGCTGATTCCAAATTGAAACACAGTTTGGTTTAATGACACAGTCAACGTACATTTAATTCAATAAATTCAGGGCTCATGATTCAGTACTCACATAATAAATTAATAAAGGTGAAATTCAATACAATTCAATATCTTAAATATTTAGAATGAAAAGTGAATGAAGAATGATGACTGTTTTCAGTTATTGCATAGTGTACAAACAGGAGTAGTGCTGGAATTCTCTATAGTGTTAAAACTGTGCCAAACCAGTTGATTGGCAACGATTTCACACAATAAATATTAAGTCACAGTTGTGAAGTGAAAGTGACCATTCTGTTATCACACCACAGCTCACTGTATGAAATTCTTCTTCTGCATTTAAGTCATTCCCCAAATGAAGCAGCAGGCAGTCAAGAACACTGTATCTAGGGAGCAGTGTGTGTGGGCGATACCTCCCTCAAGGGTAGCTCTAAGGTACTTAACAATCTTGGGAATCAAACCCTTGACTTCCTGATCACAGGACACAAGCTCTAGCCACTAGGCCACCAGCATCTGTTATAACATCTTGATGCAATTGCGTTCATCTTCATCTTGATGCAATTGCGATTTTAGACTAATTTAGACATCCCTTAAGTAGAGTAGAGCATTGTAAATAGCTATTAACCAGGCCATCCAAACTCCTACACCCAGTGCTGTGATCATGAATGCTCTGCGAAATCCAATGCACTCCTGTCACTTTGAGTTTCTGTGACCTGACCTCCTCTGCTTTGCCCTTCCAGCCCTGTCTGCTCTCACAGCTGAAAGAGGCACAAACACAGCTCACTAAATCAGATTCATATTTCCCTTAAGATGACATTCTTCAGATGCTTAGAAAAGCATGGGCATATTAGTGCTGCTGGCCAGATTTCCCTTTATTGTACAGCTAGATTTCTTTTCTTAGTTAACGTAAAAAACAATCTGCTATATAAAAGACAAAATGAAGAAAGAGAAAACCCTCTAAAAACATGCTGAGCTTTCCATATTGACTAAGCAAGTAACTTTCTCGGACATTTGGCACATGGGACATGACGTGTCATCTTTCCGAAAAGGCTCTCGGAGCCTATGGAGGACAGATGCATAAAAAGCCCAAAAGCAGTACACTGGCACTCGTAGGGATGTTTTTAATCCGCGTGTCCAATCAGAGCTTAAGGCATGTCAGCAAGAGGAAAAACCTTCTGACTGACAAGGGCTGACGGGCACTCGCCTCAGCCGTGCAGCACACAACGGGTTTGCCGTCATTACCGATGAGTCCGTCTAATGAATCTTTATTTGATGATGGGAATTATGGTGATGCACACTAGTGCCAGATATATTCAAGTCTGCAAAGCCTACAAAGAAAAGGCAATGAGACAGTCAATCCATAAACACAACCACCAGTCAAGTTCATCTCGAGGATTACAACAGCACCCGTCACAACTCTTCCCCATGTCAGCTTCTTCTCTGTGCATGACGTGCTCTAATCTACTAGTCTGAGATCTAGTACAGTCCCAGCATAGGTAAAGGTCTAAGGCACAATCCACAAAAGGCTTGCAAAAATCTCTCATAAAATATTTTTCTTGAAACCCATTTAAAATAAATAGATTACATGACAATACAAGGTGAAGTAATGGCCTCTATAAAATGTATCTATGAAAGTCTGCAACATGTCTGCTCCATCACAAGAGCACAATAAATGTATTGAGTGTTTACCTTTATTAAGACAGATGACCCAGTCATATTCCAGCACAATAAGCTTTTCTAGGGCATGTCATGGTTAGTGTGTACTGCACACTGATCGACTGCAGGTTTCATTTCAGATAAACATAATAAATCTTGGTTTTTGCTTAATTTATAATATTCAAAAAGATATGGTCAGGATATTCAAAATGCACACTGAATTTACATGTTATTAGTTCTTGTCTCTGATCCCCTGCAAAGTATTGCGAGATTATATATTTAATTAGTAATAAGCTGCTCAGAACACAGAGGATCATTGCTTTTTCCCAAAATCTGTCCAACTCTCTAAAAAAGAAATCAGATCTAATCAGTTTTATGTACTACATTCCAATAGCAAAAGTTCCTTTTATGGAATTGAGAAAAGGAGAAATCATTTGACCATTATGGGTACTAAAGTGGTGATCTTCAAACTACATAACTCAGAGAGCATTCAGTTATTTCAGTAGTGGTAATATTGCTATTGATAAGGCTTGAGAAAAATAACAATGAAGAGAACAAGCGCACTGGAAGTGAATAAACATGTTGAATAACAGCAACCAAAGTTAAGAATGGATATAAAAAGTCAGAACACAGAAAGACACAGAGAAATGGAGGGAGACAGGCATATAACAACAGTGTACCATTAAAGAAACAGGGGGAAACGTATCTAGGCTAAATTTGCCAGGTCATGTAGTGTTCTACTCACTGAACTCTGTCCAGAAAACAAAGTGAGCAACTAATAAGCCAATTTGTTTGTTAGCATGCCTTTTGGTTGAGAGCCCTCTTAAATTGACAAAGAAAACTAATAAAGACAGACCTGAAGAAATGATGGAGACTTTCCTAAGGCGTTAGGAGAGTGGTGGGATTACATTTTGGCAGCACCTACAGGGAAACTGGGGGCTTTTTGGAACTTTGAAAGAAAGCAGGGATGAGTGATCAGACAAAAAAGTAATGTATTTGAATATTTCTTTCTGATGTCTGATATAAAAGGTGTAACAATTTCAATAATGCATCAAGTCAATTATAGTGGAATTTCTTTTATTTGGGAACAGGCTGGCAGTCACAAAAAAAAACAAAAGTCCAGCAGTGCACTAGATATATAAATTTATTTAAAATCGAGATATTTCTTACTCACAAGATATCAATAATCATGTTGCATTTCAACTTCAGAATCCAAAATTGTGCCTTAAAATATATTTATCATTACACACCTATAATACATATACATATTGTGGACACCTGTCTAACATACCTATATGAACTTACAAGACCACCCATTCTGAAACCATGGGCATAAAAATGGACTTGACCACTTCTGTGGCTATCAAACCCTCTATTCTGGGAAGGCTACCCACAACATCTTGGAGTGTGTCTGAAGGAGTTTGGTGTCGGTTATTCAAAAGAGCAATTGTGAGCTCAGGAACTGATGTTGGGTGAGAAGTCCTGGGCCACAATAAACCTGGCAATACATTCCAAAAGTGGATTGAGGTCAGGGTTCTGTTGTGGCCACTTAAACTCCTCCACACTTAACTGGTAAACAATCTCTTTACGGACCTCACTTTGTGTGCAGGGCTGCAGTCATGCTGCAACAAAAAAAGTCTTTGTATGCTCAAGAGTTAACCTTACCCTTCATTGAAACAAAGGAGTCTGGCCCAATCCCGAAAATAAACCAGCCCCAAATCGTTATCCCTATTCTACTAAACTTTACAGTTGGCACAGTGGATGCAGAGAACTAAACATTGCACACAGCGATCTGAGGCTTGAGTGTAGTTGCTCGGCCATATACGTGCATTTTATGAAGCTCCTAACGCACAGCTGAGGCAGAATTTTCCCAACTTGGCATCCTATGACATTCTAGGGAGACTGCATGGTTATGTTTGATTGTTGGCAATCAGTGTGTCTGAAATCTGGAAATAAAGTGATGTATCATACTTTTGGCCACACAGTGCTTAAGGAGTTCAACTTACCTAAGGTGTGCTAAGCTAAACTGAGCCAACACAATGCAACATTAATACTCAAAACTTTTTATTTAAATATCTGAGGAGACTGTTAAAATATATATTCGAAACAGAGGGTGCAATCAGCACCTTGTTTTTATTTGACAGTGTGACACTGCTGGTTCTTGCTGATTTTAGACTCTCTATAATTGATCTAAATGTGTCTTGTCCATGACATATGCAATGCAGGAAAGGATGATACTCATGATGTAATACAAAAAAGAATTTTGATAGATTATCATGATAAAGATCAAATCAAACACCCCAATGAAGAAGACGGCGTGAAGAGAAGCGATTGCTAAACATTTGGATGCAATTCCTTCAAGTTCAAACAATCCTCCCTTCACCCTCTCCCTTTCTGTTCTTTCTTATCTAGTATTATATTACTTGGCTTTCCTTGGCCCAGTTTCTTGCAACACATAATTTCCAGATATTCTCTTCCTCCCTCTTTTTTTTCTCCCTACACTAAGTACTGAACTCCTTCTGGGACACGCTGCCCCAACTATTTTTAACACTTTGTAGTTGAGGACAAGTTTTCTGTAAAGCTAACCTGACAAATTGTTCCCCAAGATGCATTCGGCTGGAGAACAGCCATTATGCTGACAATCAGTCCAGGAGTTGACATGATGCCTATGCGTCTTTTCGTGTCACATTATGCATTATCCAGGACTATGGCAGAATTTGATAACACACAAACCGCTGCACACTGCGTTGTTTCTCCTCACTACAGGAATGCGGTCCAAGACAGTATTACGCAATACAATCTACTAGACTGAAAGTGAACATAATGAAGTGTGAGGAACAGCCTTGTGTAGCCTGTAATGGAGAAGAACAGAGACAGAGTAAATCACTGCTGAAGGCTGAGCGAGAGGAGAAAAAGACGTCCTCCGCCTGACCCCACACCCACTCCGTCTCCAGTCTGCTGAAGCAGACTCTCTTAGGCAGCCCAAGCCCCAAACTAGGCCACTCACAACCCAGCATACACACTCCTCCACTGAGCTCTAAAGCAATGATACAATCAGTACTCAAATTCAAATGTACACATTTTTTTCTCCATTACCACAATAACTATCATATTCCTCACAAGAACTATGCCAAAAGTAGTAGTAACAGCAGTCTTGTTAATTCTGCTCTTTTGTTAGTTTGTCTCTACTGTATTTAAGCACAAGCAGTGTTACTGATTATTAAGGTTGTAACGATATACGATACAAAACCATAATTGCAACACTCATGTCCATGAACCCGCGTAGCGGTGTGAGGAGGGTGAATCGCGACACAGACAAACCCCTTCCAACTCTTTCCCATATACAGTTCCCACGCAGAAACACGTTTGTCGCCGTAATAGGAAGGTTCTCACGTCAATTTCTTTTCTTTAACCAATAGCTGAGTGTCTAAGGGTTTCAAAGAGCTCTCCCACAAGTTTACTAATGGTGCTTTTCCACTGCCTGGTACCGGCTCGGCTCTACTCGGTTGGTTTTCCACTGCCCGGTACTGCCTCGACACGGTTCGGCTCTACTCGCTTTTTTTTGCTTTTCCATTACCAAATCTGGCACCTGGTACCCGGTACCCGATATTATTTTTGGTACCACCTTGGTCGAGGTACCAACAGTGCTGAACCGATATTATATGATGACATATACATATTGGAGGTTACTGATTGGTGGTTGCTGTCATTGCGTCACAGTGTTTTTTTCTATGTAGTCCGCTGCCATGCTTCTTGAAGCCTCATCTGGTAAGACAACTGTTTTGTATTTTGGCAAACAACCACAAACCAAGGATAAGAAATAAAATCCCTCTGAGTTTAATCCTTTCTGACGACTGTAATTATTTTATATTTTTTACCTCATGTTTTTTTTTTACCTCAGTTCCACTCGAGCTGAGCCGGTACCAGCCAGTGGGAAAACCACTCACAAGAATAGTACCGGGTACTGGGTACCAGGTACCAGAAATGGAAAAGCAAAAAAAAAGTGAGCCGAGCCAAGCTGTGCCGAGCCGGTACCAGGCAGTGGATAAGCACCATAACAAACAAGCAAGGACAGACCCTTTGTTTGCTAAATTGATTCGCTTTGAGTACATGTAGGCTATGACACTGTGCTTAAAATTGTCTATTATCTGGCTGGGTTGTGCTATACCTGCACTGGAGTCTCTGTGTAATTGTTTTTATTGTGTTTTGAGCGAGTTATGAGGCTCAGGGCAGCTGGGCGGAGTGTTTCTTTTGTTTGAACGGTGAACTCCTCCAACTCGACTTCTCGTGCAATTCATCGAAGCCTTGTTCTCAGTATGAATAGAAATGAAGCAGTATTTAAGCAAATATTGGTTTATCATTTTGTGGTAAAGATAAGGTGTCTCCAAGAAAAAAATGGTGCCTTTTTCTCTCCTCCACCGCAAATGAATCATGGTATGAACCGAATCGTGAGTCAAAAATCGTGAAACGAAGCGAATTGTGGACATCTTGTGTTTCACAAGATATGAAATGTCAATCCTATAAATCTATAATAATACAATTTAGATAATTAATTTCAGAGCAGTTGATATCACAATACTGCCCACATCCTGAACGACATTTGTGTTTGATTTGATTTGTGAATGATGTAATGGAAATTCTTTATCCACATAGGGTTTGAAATTCTGTTTAAAAAAAAAAAAGAGTAGGGATCCAATTTGTCTGCATCAAAAGAGAAAGGAGAGGAGGGGTCCTAAATAGAAATTTTAACACATACCCAAATGTCTCAGGGTGATCATATTATCTGACTAAAAACGCAAATTACTTTATGGGTTCTGGTTTGGCTGGTCAAACTGTGACATTTTGTTACCACGTTCAATTCACACATTAATTGAATGTAATTCTTTAAAGCACTAACATTAGTACTAATTTAAATAACAGATCACTAATAAAAAATCAATAAAATTCTGTATCCAACAATATTAAATATTTTAAATGACATTTGAAATGACCTATTTTCCTCAAAAATCTGCACCCAAGCTCAGAATGACTCCAATCCTGCAGGGAGTGCTCTACAGATCTCGCAATATTTTGTCCACAGGATTAAAGCTGTTACAAAATTTCCAGGGCTTAAATATGACAGAGCTTACATCCAATCTTTAAATGATGAATTCACTGAAGAATAAACTCTATGTCTAATAAAAGTATATGTGACTGCATGACTGCATGTATGCACTCGACTGTGAGTTTAAATTTCTTGTAATATACTTTCAGCTGCCCATGTGCTTTTATTTAACATTTTTGGACTTGCCTGCAACAATTCATTTGCCTGGAAGGCCCTGGAGCTTCAAAACCTGTCAGGTGCAGCTGTGAACAAACAATGTGCATTCATGAGGAAATGCAGTGAATATGACTTAAAGTGAGACTTCCTTCCAGAGTTCAATTTAAGGACACAGTACCAGGGTTTGTGGGGTTTTTTCTCTGTGTAGAGAAAAAGGAATATTCCCCTGTCTATATTCCACATTCCTCACAAGTACCGCAGAAAGAGCAAAACCAGATCCTTAGATGTGCGTGAAAGGGCAGCTTCTGCCAGCACTAGCCTACAGTGCTGAAGGCAGAGATGTAAAGGAGATGGCAGTTATGGAGAGAGACTGACCACTGCTACAGGTCTCTCTTACCCTTCAAACATAAACATGTAAACAAACACAGGCAGCAGACATGGCAGTGCTTCGTCAGCGGGGACAGTTCCACTGGCACTTACTACACAAGGGCTTCTTTAAATAAATTCACACAAGTATGTACACAGCCATATCCTACAGGCACACCGTCCATCAACAATATGCAAAATGGGTTCATGGCACACAACCACGACATAACTGAAACAAAAAACCCTATCCCTACAAACCTTGCATGATATACAGAAAGTCCAAGGATTTATAGGGAATCAGATAATTAGATCTTAGCTTATATTAAAAAGGCAATATATAAAGCGTTACATGGTAACGCATATTAGCTTTAATGATATTTTAGCTATATTGTCACAGTTAGAAAGCCTTGCATTTCCACTGTTGGTTTGTATATTTTGATGAAGGGATTTTGCTTTAAAGAGAACAAATCTGGTTCACAACTTGCCTCTACCAATGACTCATTAAAAATGTGATAAAGACTCCCTTAATTCAATACCATCTTGTCTGGAGATCGACCGATATATCAATCTACAGATATATACCCAATATTTAAGCATTTTACCATTATCGGTTATTGGTTTTGTAATATTGGGTTTACGCGTTTTTAGAATGACGCACCTGATTGCCATTGCAGCAGACGTTTGAGGGGAAACTGCGTGCAAAGGTAAAGTATATTTACTTGCTTTCCTATATTTAGCAAACTTTATTAAACATAACAGCTATTAATGCACGCATTAGATGTGTTACATAAATAACTGATATGTAGTTTATGCAGTTTTTAGATATGTAGTTTATGCACCATTGAATACTTTAGTAACAGTGCCCTTGTTTTTTTTTTTTGTTTGTTTGTTTTTTTTTGTATTTTTTGTATTTCAGAGCCCTAAGTTTTGATTATTGAGGGGGTGATTATAATAAACAAAATATTTATTTCAGTTCAGTGTTGTAATAATTGTGTCAAAAACAGAAGTATAATAGTAAATAAATATCGGTTCTGAATATTGGTTATCGGGCACATAAACATGCAAATGATTCGTATCCCTATCGGTAATAAAATATCCATATCGATCGATCACTAATCTTGTCGGCCTGTGAATATGAAGGAAAGCTCTAAAAAAAGAAAGCATATTAAGATAGAGAAAAGCTACTAAAAATAAAATAAATCTTTGGATTCCTAAGTGAACACTTTTGAATCAGTTTAGAATGAAGCAGCAGGAACTGAAGGAAACTAGTCAATGATATCAAGAGCTTTGCATACAGCTGGCCTATATGGCAAGAAGGTTATTAAGCAGCCATTATTAAAGGAAAAATCTTACACATTTAGGTGACATTTATTTATTAATAACATGTGGTTAGTTCAGACAAAAATATTTGGCCGGAATTTAAAATGCTATTTGTGCTGCAAAGTATGGCTGCCCCCGACTAAAGATATTCCTAGTCGACTAACACTCATTTTAGCGATTAGTCGACTTAACGTTCATTTATGATATTAATATAATAACTTGCGTATATACAAGGAAAGGTACAGTCCAATGGACTCTGCTCGGCTCTACCCATCCAATACAACTGGTTGCGCAGCGACCGAGACGCGAGCGGACCTCGAGTGGAACTGAGGTTAAAAAAACATGAGGCAAAAAATGGATATACCGTATTTTTCGCCTTATAAGACGCTCCAGAACATAAGACGCACCCAATTTAAAGGATGAAAATCAAGAAAAAGAGTGTCACAAAACTTTTGTCCACTCTCTATACATTTCCTTTACATTAGAGCACAGATCGGGCCCAAAAAATGAAAACCGATATGACCCAAACCTGCGCACTTGTGTCCGAAACCAGCCCTGCCCGACAAATTGACTGTAATTATTTACATTTTATACATGGACTGTTATAACACACGCTCTGAACTGTAGGGGCGTTTATAAGCTGACACCCTGCCCTGCTGGAGCTCCGAGCAACTCAAATGCTGCATCACAGCCCGGTCTCACTCGAGGGTGGTGGCAGGCAATATCGGACCGGGTTAGGGTTCGAGCTCGAGCAGAGAATCTAAAGTCTATTTCACAGTGCCGCACAATGGACGAAAGTTTTGGGACGTAACATCATTAATCTCTAAAGTCAAGCGTCCTTTACTTTTTTCTCCCCTCCCTATAAAAATAACGTCTCGTCTCGTTTTAGTCAACGAAAATGAAGAAACACTTTAGCACAGTTTTTATATTGTAAACCACATTTAGTCTCGTTCTTATTTGTCAACAAAAATACATTATAGATTTCGTTTCGTTATCGTTACATGCTCAGCATTAACGTCGCGTCTCGCCTTGTTTTTGGTTGACTGGAGCACACAGCGTCAGAATGGATTAAAATCAGAGATATTTTTTTCTTATTGTTATTTTCTTATTCTTGGATTTTATTTCTTATTCTCTAATATCATGCTTTAGCATTTTCTGTCATATGGAAGTGAGTGCGCTTCGGTATACCTCAAGGCACGAGATTGCGTTGTTCTCGCGCAGCTTTGATGTCATACACTGACTGCGCAGTGATTTCATGTGATTTTTTTTTTGTTGCGACTAACCGACTAATTAAAATTTATTTGACCAAGCTTTCTTCGTATCGACTTACGTTTAGTCGACTATTTGGGGACAGCCCTACTGCAAAGCTAACAAATGTCATCACAGCTGTAAGAACATGGGTGGCAATACAATGTTGTAGGGATGCTTTCCTTAGCAGATACTGGGCATCTTGTTAAACTAGATGTAAAGATGGATGGTGCAAAGTACACTGCAAGGCACCCTGCTTAATTACCTCATATTTTTGTACCAGTTTGGTAAAATGGAAAGAAAGCTAAAAAATCATGATAATATCTTATGCTTTTTTAAATATATTTACAAAGATACAATTTTTTTGTTTTTAAGGGCATAAACACAAAAGTCTAGTCGATTAGTCGACTATAGAGGCACTAGTCGGTGGCCTCCAAGAGTAGTCGTGTTTTTTTTTCTCTCTCTCTGCCCTCACTTTGGACATATTGCAGTCTCTGCCTCTGATTGGCTGATGCTGACAAGCGTTCCTTGGTTTAACCAATTATTATACTTCACAGTTCTGAAATGGCACCTCTAGCTAACTTGCTAATGCTAGCACTGCAGGGAGTACGGTTCAGAGGAACTAAGTAGCACCGGGTCTTAAACTGTTCCCACTTTCTGTTTACACTTAAATTTACCAGAACCTTCAAAGTATCAGCCTTTGTTTTGTTTAGTT
>JBBKCR010014981.1:0-12418 GCA_037577295.1 Ladigesia roloffi | reverse complement strand
CCTCACCTGTCTCTCTACCTCACTGTACCTCACCTGTCTCTCTACCTCACTGTACCTCACCTGTCTCTCTACCTCACCGTACCTCACCTGTCTCTCTACATCACTGTACCTCACCTGGCTCTCTACCTCACTGTACCTCACCTGCCTCTCTACATCATTGTTCTTCACCTGTCTCTCTAACTCACTGTACCTCATCTGTCTCTCTACCTCACTGTACCTCACCTGCCTCTTTACCTCATTGTATCTCACTTGCCTCACTATCTCTGTACATCACCTGTTTATCTACCAGCAAAATAGAATAAAACTGCACTTTACCACACAATGTATTGATTTGGCATCATACATATTGCAATGACATTTGTAGCACCGTAGCCTTTTTTTTCAGACACCCCATATACAGCATCCACAGTTCCACATCCAACTCCATGCGCTAGTAATTAATTAATAGTCCATGGCTTGGACATACAAGTCCTTTGGAGGGTTCTTTGACCTTGAAAATGGTTCTTTATATGTCATTTTTCTTACAAGAACCATCCATTAAAGGATTGTACACGTTTCCTCAGTGGCATTGAGAACACTTCTCGGCACTTTCATTTTGAAGAGAGTGGCCGACCACAAATCATAAAGTGCAGCCTCTCTAAAAGGGTTCAAACTGTGGCCGGACAGCCTTGGCAAATAACATTCCGGTGATGTATGGGGCAGGTAACGTCTTTCTGAAGACATGTAATGCAAGAAGATCTCATACATTCATTCTATGCGATGTCCATTTGAGAAGGACAAAAGAACAAAGTGGTTTTCACTGTAGTTCGATTAGTTTCTACTTACAGAGCTGCTCCAAAGTCTCAGAGCTGGTAAAGAATCCCTTGTATTTCCGTGTAGAAAGACGGACATACTGCCCCACCCAGGTGAGGTGTATGATGTGTGTAAAATGCGCTGGCAGATGGTGCAAAGGTCGGCTCCCGCTCTGACCTGATAGACTTTCAGAATCCATAAGCACATTAGCGACTGGTGTAACTCTCCGAAGGGTTGAGGGTTGAGGGCATGGGTTGAAACGACCTTATTAACAAGAAGAGAAGGGGGCGGGTGTGTGTGTGCCTGTGTGTGTGCGGGATGGGGCTCCACGTGATGCCCATATCCCAAAAGGCTGGAGCATGCCAGGCCTAGTATTGACTGTTCTCTTGTAGATGCTGTCGATAGTGAAACCATCTGTCCCTTCCCTATCACCAACCTCGCCAATCAACAGGCATGTAATAGCCCACAGGCTTGCATCACTGAACTTAATTAGCGCCACGCAATCAATAACCTGCATTGTCCTGAAATGAATGCCATATTTAATTCAGTTTTGTTTTGTCTTACATTTAAAAAACATTCTGTGCTTGTCAGAAATTACCTATATTGTTCTTGATTGTTAACAGCAAATCACATTTTTAAATTAGTACACATACTGCGCTTACAGGCTTTATATTGTGCTTAGAATCACCTTGTTGGTGCGAAAATATTATTTTCCTCCTGTCAAACGGTTCCATCTTTGGCACACTGAGTAGATTTAATGAAAGAAATGGGAACAATTGTTTTACAGTGACTGTGAAGTGTTTAAAGACACAAGGAGCCTAGATAAAGGAGTTCCAGGTACTCAAAATTCAGCACCATTAGTATATTGATCATCACCCCATAATCTGGAACCATCTGCTCCTGGTTCTTCACTGGTTCAGGACTTCAGTTAGATGCTCTTTGTTCTGTTTGAATGATTCATACGTAGGTCTCATACTGATTCATACTGTGTGTCTTAACCAACAGAAACATTCATCTGAAACTGGTCCGGTTCAGGGACTGGCCTGGAAATGAGAGTCTCTGGAAGTCTCCACACAGTTCCTCAACTCTACATTAAAACACAAGAAAGTACAACACGTGTATATAATACATATAGGCTCTCCAGGAATTCTACTCTACTGTTTTCTGACATTTACTCTTTGCAAATTCCAGTAACACACTGAAGACCTCTGCAGATTTCCTTCAGGAATAGTAAAGTAAAGGATATTTTTATATATTTCTTTCATCCGGTTGCTCACAAAGGAAGACTGTACTTTCAAATAGTGTAACAGCTAAACATAGAACAAACACTACAATACAAGATAATCCGCTGATCCAAATATCATATTTCATAAATCAATTTTAAAGTCGAGTTATAGAATGTTGGATAGAGAACAGGGTCAGATGCTGTAACAGTCGGTCATCAATCACGGCCATGATGCTGCATTCCATACTGCACGAGATCTCAGTACGATGCATCACAGTGTTAATAAATAAAGCATGATATGTTCATGTCACATGTATCACCTGGGTCCACTGTCCCGATACTCTGTTCTGTTGTACTGAGGCTCGATGACGATCTGACTGCTCTCTCTTAGCTGCCGTCCTGCTGAGTTCATGGAACACCTCCCACTTTTGCAAACAGATTATGTAACAAAACTGCATCTACAATTTACACTCTCTCTCTATTTTAGGGTTTGGGGATTGTACTAATGGACACAGAGCACAGACGGAGAGCAGGGATGCGTTGAGCCTCGTCTTCTTGTCTTCTGCCTTTTCACAGGGCTAATGCTAATGCCTTGTGAAGAGGCGCTCTGCAAATCTGACTCCTCTCTCGCACATCCCTGCTCGACCTCACACCGTTCCACTTGAATTCCTTTTGTTGTGGAATAAAATTCCTGGAATCTCACACACTTTTAGTCACGCGCGAATGCACTGACCTTTAGGCTGCCTTCAGAAAAACATGGAAAAAGGTACATTCTCCTCAACAGGTTTGGTCTGATAGAATAATATTAGGTTGGGTTTTTTGGTGCTGTAATTAGATTCGTTAGGGCTGGGATTAATCTCAAATCCAGGTTCTACCTGCTAGTGAATGCACACAGTGGCTGCAGGCCTGGGGAAAGGCCAGCAAACACTGGCAAGCACTAACAAACACACTTTATTTATCCGTGAGTGAAAATCTCAGATAAAACCCTGGCCTACCCTGGAAGAACAGACTCAAGGTGTACACACACTCAGCAGTTTGGCCACCAAAGTGCGGTTGGTTTGACTAGTGTGAGTGCTCTGTGCCCAGGTGCGGTTCGTTTAGCTGGCCCTGGCCTGCTTGGAAGAGGTGTGTCAGGGCACGGTTTGGTTGGACTCGGGTGCGGTTCGCTTGTAGGGTGAGCACTAACCGTGCTCAAGCGTGGAACAGGATGCGTAACGTAATGTTTTTGCGACGTTCGCTAAAATAATTTCGTGCCACAAAAGCGTTTAGCACCAGGCTGTGAGAGGGCTGTGGACCCCCGTGAGCGATGGACTCAACTGCGTTCAGCGAGAGCGCCGCTTCTTGTGTTTACCCTGAAAACACCGCACTACAATGATGTAAGCGCACTCCGGCACGAATGCTGAAACTCTATGTAAGTGCAAGCCAGAAGCGGAGTGGGGAGGGGGGACAATTATACCCAGGCCCGGTTAATGCAAGCGTGCATAGTGTGAGTACACCCTCACTCTCCGACCAACAATCACTATCAAACACAGGGTACTTAAAATGTGCTTCACCCTCCCTTCATTTTCCCCTAATTTTCCCCTGAATTTAGATTTAAGGCATGATTGTGAAACCCCTTAATCTTAAATTTAAGGTGGTGATTTAGGAGGTTCTTATATTTTAAGGGGCAAATTTGGGAAAGTAAGTAAATTCAGTAGTCTTTAACCTTCATCTGTGCATTCTGATCATATTTTGTACAAAAATGTAGTGTTTGAAAAAACTAAATACAATTTAGTTTATATTTCAGATTATATCATCATAATGAATACAAGACATCATGTTCTTGTCATTTAAATAATTACCATACAAAAAATAAAATGAACCTGAAAAACATGAAACATTCACACTTTTCTTCATTCATGACTCATGACTCAGTTTACACACAGCTATTGCGAGAGAGCACATCAACGCACCACAATGCATTTATACACCCGAATTACGGATATGACTATGGCAGGCAGAAGAGGAATTTTAATGATAAACTACACATTTACACCAAAAGACTAAAATGTCGATATTGTAATGTGAGAATCGATTTTAAAACCTAAATAGCTCGTATTGTAGGAATCGATATTTCAGTATCGATCTGCACATCACTAATTCATACTCTATAGATTGTACTGTTTTAATGGCAGAGCAGTAATTTCAAATTCAAATGTATTACCTACTCAAGGAGTACCGATTTCGGATGCAGTGAGAGACTAAATCTACAAACCAAACAAATGAGAAACACCTGAGCTGGGAGGAGACAGGAGAAAGACTCAGGTGGGAGCTCTAATGAGGAGGCGGGGCTAGAGTGGAGACTAACATCAAAACAAAGACACATGGCAGACGTAACCAATAACAATACAGAAAAATAGGGGAAAGACAGTAGAACATATGAAAAAACAAAGCAAAGTGTACACGAAACCAAGAAATAGGGAAAAAAGACAGAAGGAACGAAACAGTTCACAAAATTTTTTTGCAGTAGCTCTGTGTAAGGTAATGTTAATGAACAGACACTGGACGGTTTGCTGAGGTCTATTGTGTGAAAGAGGACCTTCTGTGCATGTGCTTTTGCAGATGTGGTGTATTGATTTCGAGCATTAATCACACACTGTAGTGGTTATGCCTCAGGTTCTAGCTGAGTTGTGTGAGCAATTGTGGGAAAATGGTAGTAAAGTGGCCCTACTGCGATGTTTATAGTCTCATTGATGTTAAGTCCTGCTATGGGAAAAACATGTAACACACACTTCTGTGTTGCATCAAATCATAGACACAATTGCCTGCATACAACTGAAATTACATTAACACATAATGATGCCTGATATTAAATACAGTGAGGTTCTTACTCCCATTCATACAGTCTCGGTGAGTTTCTGCCAGGAGCGTCGGTTTCCTCCTACATTCCAAAGCCATGCAGGTCAGGTGGACTGGAGATGCTAAACTGCCCCTAGATGTGTGTGTATGTATGAGTGTGTTTTTTCTATGAGTCTGCAATGCAATGGACCAGGAGGTTTTTTGGGGGCGGGACTATAAAATTATTGTTTTTTGTTTATAGAAGTAAAAACTACTCCTGAGGCACTCAAGAGGATTATAAATTTAAAGAGTCTTTAGTAAGAAAAGATCAGGTGTTCACCTGCAAAGATGTATCACATGACAGAAAGAATTTTTACTTATTCTCACACCAAAATATACTTTTAAAGTATAAATATTGGTTTGTGTTTGATTTTTTTCCTTAGGAGCACTATATACACCCTTGAAAGCAGTTATTTTCTATTAATGGCCAAACAAGAGACCCTGACCCTGAAGAGAATGAGGTGCTGGATGCCATTATTGTAGATTTGCCAAGAAGCTTCAGCGAAGACCTCTTGACGAGGAGCTGATTGAAACGTTCCTACCCAGCACTTTGGCGTAATCAAGGCTATTCCAAACCAGCATGGTCTACTCCTGTGAAGCACGACAATGTAAATGCTGCAGTTTGTAAAGGAATCACCCATCTTTGTCTGGGCTTCTGGATATAACTAGCCAGATAGAATTGTAGCTCCACAGTTACAGAATGTTTCTGCATCATTTGTTAGCTCCCTTTACCCAGTTCATCAATAGTCAAGACCCCCACTGAGCAGGTATTATGTGGGATGCGGATTATTCTCAGCACAGCCGTGACACTGATGTAAGAGTGTGTGTTGAACAGAGGGGATCACACACACACACACACACACACACACACACACACACACACACACACACACACACACACACACACACACACACACTCTAGAACTCCTGGAATTTTTAAGCACCTCAGTGTCTTTGCTGCGCTGAGAATTGTTCACTAATCAAAAATATCCAGGTAACTGTGTCCTGTGGCCAGAAACTGGCAGCGAAATTACTAAAATAACACTGGACTACTTTTGGACATGAGGTATGAGGTGGACCAGCTGGGGATGTTTGTCTAATGGGGTGGACAGTAAGTGTCTAATCCATTTTTACCAATGCGACCCACAATAACATGCCATCCCTGCAGTTCTGGGAAATAGCTGTGGTCCTGTGGAGGTTCTCATCATTGATAAAGCAGCAAAAGATGAATAACAAATGATGAAACAGACAAACTGCAGTCTGTACACTAACGGCCCGATTCCACCACGCTGTATCGCAAAAACAAATATTATTCGACCCACGAAAAAGGACCCACACCTGAGCTGAACCCGAGCTTCTCATTGGCCAAGATGACTGCATCACTGCTTTCTGATTGGTACAAAAGATGCCATAGCAACAGAGGTACTTTAAAATGTTGCATTCCAAGCAAAAAAACACAACAATAGGTATACATACTAACACCTGGGAAGTGATGAATTTCCAGCTTGACCTTCTGTCTGAACTGAAGAAAAATGTCAGTGTTTGTTTACTATGACTCAAATAAATCTATCTTTAACTCTGTGAGAAATGTGAAGGAGATCGAGGATGTCACTCACAAGTTCTCTGGGTTCGTTTCTCATCACACAGATAAAGAACGCAGAGAGAAATGAAAAACTAAACTATATGAACATTAAAAGACCACAATAACAGAAGTGTTTCTGACAATATAACACTGAAAAATGTCCATGTTGAACAGTGCTTAGGAATAAATAATGGTCTCTATAGTTTTACCTCACCAGTGTATGAACAACACTGTGTTCAGGCTGAGAAGCACTGGAAGACTGAAGAGTAGTGATAGGTCATTCTTGAACGATTTGCTCATTTTGAATGAATCTTTAATGTGACTCGGGAACAAGGAGTGATTCGTTCAGTCGCACATTTGAGCTACATCCTATAGTTTCTGTTGGAATTATTTAGTCTCAAACCCGAAGACTCGAGAGATCAAGTAATCAATTCTCTTTCCGGTTCAGGCTGCATTATTTCACTAATTGGGCTGTCAGGTGATGAACGAACGACTCAAACCTGAAAATTTGTCAGATAAGAGGTAAACAGGTAAACAATGATGAAATGTCTCTGTTTCTAATAGCATTATAGTTTTGTCTTGTTTGCGGTCTTATCAGCGTTTGTGTGAGCAGTAAATGTGTCAGGGAAGTAACAACTATATTTTGCTAAAATAAACAAAATGAATCAGATGACTCAAAAAAAAGATTTGTTCGTTTTGTTGAACGAGACTCAAAGGTCCGAGTCTGTAAAATGATCTAACCTTCCCATCACTACTGAAGAGTCCCAGGCAGGGACGTGCACAGGAATTTTAAGGGGCTGTTGCTCGGACCTGAAAATGGGCACCCCCTCCACCTGAAAACAATCACACAGACTGTATGGAGAACTAAAAAATATACCATGTCTTTATGAATATCGTATCTTGCTCCTAATTAACCTCAAAGTCAAAATCAGATTTATTGTAAATTTCTCCACAGATACAAGACATACAGAGGAACTGAAAGTACGTTTCTCGCTACTAACACTACTAACATTACCTAACGTAACTTAAGGACACATAGCTAATGCCAAAACATAACAGGAATACAGGACAAGGATCACAATACAAAAAAACCCCACAAGAATATCTCAAACTTTTAAAGGAGAAAAATCCATTTGGGGGCCATTTCAGTAACATGAGCTTCCATTTCCCTTTCTATGGCGAGTAAGAGATCAGACTGCCACTCTTGACCACACTGGTTTCGTGAACATTGGTGCAACAACTTAGAGGGAAACAGACTCTCCGCCCACTCACTTTGCCTACATGTTTATAGAATGGAAGCGAATGGCTAGATGGTGAAGTAACTGTAGCCTCAGGCTGAGTCTGTAAAGTTAACGTTACTTTCACATGCTTTTCTGTCTACAATACATGAAGTGTTTCTATGTGACTGAGCTCCCCTCCAGCACAGCAAATTAAAAGCACTTTCCTGATGAATGACTCTTTTCCTCTACGTATGGCGAAAGCTCGAAACAATATATGTGTATATGTTATATATTTCTAAGAGGGACAGCTTGAGTCAAATAGAACAGATGGAGAAGTGCCTTCATCTGAATCAGGACACTTTATTTATCCTGGAGCAAAAGTGCACAGACACGATGACAAGAACAATCTAACATTAAAGTCCAAATAAATCCAACAAATATACTGCAGAAAATACTCAACAGGAAATACACCACACTACATACACAAAGTCAAGCTCAGGCCAAGTTGACTTTCATTGACATCCATCCACAAACACAGTGTATGATTGATTAAAAAAACGTTTCTTAGAATCCCAGTTGGTCGGTCAATACAAAAACAAACAAACACAACAAAATATATGAAGACAAAAATTAAAACAAGATATTTAGGGGGACAATAAATGAATACTGGGGTATCAATATTATAGATAAATAACTTACAGGTAAACTAATTACTAATAACACAAATGGTGGAGTCTGATGGCAGTGAGAATGAAGGACTTTATGTGTGACTGCATTGTGAGTGGAGCTGATAAAATGGACAATGAGTGTGGAAACAAGGTGAGTGTACATAATAAAGTGGCCGGTGAGTCACGCTGGTTTTATTCCTTTGTGAGCAGTAAAGTACCTCTGGCTTCCTTGACCTCACAGGCAAACCTTGACAGATGAGCTTCTTGTTGTGGCGTCTGAATTGAAAACAGTTTTGCTTGAGTCCTCGCCAATCCGAGGCGTGCTCTCATGGACACCGGAGTCAGCACCATTAAATATATGCCCCTTCCCCAGCCGCGACCTGCTTCAGCACCATAAAACACCCCAGCCTGGGCCTCTAATCCGTCGTTTTTATCTAAGCGACTATGAAATCATAAGGAGAAGTGAATTTTCCTGTGCTTCTTGTTCAGAAATCCTGTTAGAGGATTTTGTGGCTAAACGTCTCATTTAATTACAAAAAAGCCAATTGTTGCAGTAACAAAATGAAACAGACGCCGTGGTGGGCAATGGGTTCATCATCGCGACACTTCAAAATGAAATGCCAGTCCAGAATACTGGAAACCTTTAATTAGAGGCTTCAATTCTGTGACAAGAAAATGTGGCGTGGTTGAGTGGCTGTGCAATTCTGTATCTTGTGTGAAACTGTTATGCTAGTTAACAAAGTGACAAGGTTTTAATCTACAGCCGCTTCCTCATTCATAAAACTGACACCAGTTTGAATAAAGCATGATGTGAGTTCCTCCCTTGTCTTGCCTCCCAGCCGTGATGTGTTTGACGTGTTTGCTGCACCATAATATCACATCACACTGTACCGATGCAAATGATTTGATAGAAATTAAGAAAATGAAACGAAAGCCTCAAACCATAAAGCTTCAAACCCCTTAGATATTGACTTTGTTTGGCTAGTTACTAAAGTTAAAATACCATAGTTTGTGCAACATTGTTTTGGTATACTGTAAAAGTTTTATTTTGCTTCCAGAGATTTCTCTATACTTTTCTTTTGGAAATTTGATGCAGTCCTGAAAAAAACAGTTCTCCAGTCTTCCTGAAGGACTTCCAGAGACTCTCATTTCCAGTCCAGTCCCTGAACCGGACCAGTTTCAGAGGAATGTTTCTGTTGGTTAAGACACACAGTGACCTGCGTATGAATCATTCAAGCAGAATAAAGAGCATCTAACTGAAGTCCTGAACCAGTGAAGAACCAGGAGCAGATGTGTCCAGATGATAGGACGGTGATCATTATACTAGTGGTGCTAAATGCTGAGTGGCTGGAACTTTTTCTAGCCTTTAGACACTTTGCAGCCATTCAGTATAATATTTGTTCCCATTTCTGTCATTTAATCTCCACAGTGTGCCAAAGATCAGACAGCACAATGACAGTTTGCATGTTTGTGAAGAAGTTGGTGTACAGTCCAAATGAGTGTAACCCTGAATTCCAGGAATTCTAATACCAGGGTTTAAGCATCCTGTGTTTACGTTCTCATGGCCTAATCCGAGCCCATTTCAAGATCCACTCTCATTTCTTCAGCCAGCTCGAGGAGCACCCAGAGTCAAGAGCGTGTTTTCGGCCCTGTTTACTTTCCCTTTGCGGGAAAACGGTGGGTTTGGATTGACGGGGCATGAGATGCATGTCACCTGAGTCACATAAGAAAGTGGCACGACAGCGGCTTGGCGTTTGCTCTGAGATTAGAATCCACTAAGGCCCTCCCTGAAACTGCTGGATTTAGAGTGACTGAAGGATTACCATGAAAACAGGAAGATAGGATTTTTTAATGTACATTAATCCCGCTATAATCCTGTCCCACAGCGTCCCGCCTACACAAATCACACACACACATACGCTTTAGACCTGCGTGTGTATGCAAGTTAGAAAAACTTTGCATCTGTATCACAGTCAGAAAAGGGGAGTCTGCACTCAAAGACTGGAAAGAAAAGCTAAAGCATGAAAGATGGAGAGTGGGAAAGATAGATGAAGCCCGAAGAAGTGTAGTCAGAAAGACCCCCAGGTGATTTAAGCAACATCTGTCCTGCCTAAAGTTACAGACCTGGTGCAAAAGAGGACAAAGTGCAGGTCAAGAGCAAACTGAATGGAAAATTGTGCTGAAAGAGTAACTAGGTTAGACTAAAACGTTACTGATGCTGAAACTGCTTATATTACTGCATAGAGACACAGAGACAAATACAATATAACATATAAATAAAATCAAATAAAAATACTTGAAATGCTCTGTGATATATATGCAAATTCTGGGTTCTCTGATACTGTTGTAGCGTGTTGCTGCTGGTGGGCTAGCCTAGCATCCCATGCTTCTTATATAGCAGTGACTGGAAAGAGACCCAATCCACTACAGCACCCCGTGTGGGGAGAAGCCCGTAACTGCACCCTGCTACTGTTGACCTTGTTGTGCTACTAAGGAAAATACTCCAGTGCCATCAGGGGGCATGTCATCAGGTGGTGCTTCTTATAGCCTTTAATCGTCCAGACAAAACATTAGAATCACTTTGTTTGTGCAAAAAATACTATTTTATCCCAGTCTTATCTTTGTCATTCTAAGGAGATTAAATGTTTTACTGACAGGCTGCAAAGAGTCTATAGACACAAGGAGCCTAGATAAAGGAGTTCCAGCCACTCAGCATTCAGCACCACCAGTATACTGATCACCGCCCCATCATCTGGAACCATCTGCTCCTGGTTCTTCACTGGTTCTCCACATGGCTTTCAGCTATTGTTGCGAGTAAAATGGGGTACAAACACTTTAAAAACAATAAAATACACATTTCAGAACACACAATTAACTAATTCATAAGCTTGACTCTCTTTAGTTTCTCCAGAACATTTCCAAGACTTTGATTATTTGTAACAAATACGTGTGCAAAGTATGCTTCACTGTCTAGAAGTCAAGATAATGTGGAGTGTAAATGTCACCATTTTTTGACAATCTTCACTTCAGACACACACACACACACACACACACACGCACACACACACACACACACACACACACACACACACACAGAGCATGCCCTGGGGGAACGCAGAGTATGTGAAAGTGACAGATGGTAAAAGGACTAAAATATTGGAAATATCAAGCCTTTTTCACACCAAAATTGAAATGTATTTGTCCTGAGACACTGTATTTGTAAATGGGAACAGTATATTTTAATTCTAATGTAGTGATAAATAAATCTTTAGGTGGTCATGACGTCTGGACATCACATACAATCGTATGATAGATTCAAGATCCAAGACTGAAGATGTATTGTCAACACCACAATATACACAGTATACAGTGTACCGAAATACCGTTTTACCCCAAGCCCCCCCCATGGTGCATTCATTAGAATATCAAAATTAAACAAGGGATATAAAACTAGAAATTAAAAATAAACTACATTTAAGTAAGGTTAAAAAGGTACTAATATGACCTAATTCTATATACAACAACAAAGACAGGGGGACAGTACAAAGGCAGCCTTTGACACAATATGTAGTTTTAATAGTTTTTATATTTAAACACAGCCATCAGATTTTCCCGTATTCCCAAGAATTACAGGAGAGACGAAGTCCTCCACATATCTGTAGATAATCGGAGTGTAAATACCAGTAATCTTCTTTTAAGCCTGGAGACTAAGCCCATGGTGCAAAAACAGAGAGGGCAGAGGGTTTGCCACAATCAGATAAGGTTCCAGGCTGGGGCCGAGGCGAGAACCCGGCCTTGAGCTCCAGTGAGTTCTGTGTTTTTGGATCCTTGGGGTGAACATCAGCCAGGGCTTTCTGTGGACCACCAACACAATGACAATGATAAAGAATGTCTTCAGGTCTTCACTTTCTGAGGAGCTTGAAGAAACAGGCTGTAAGGTGAGGAGGCATTCACCTTGTGACCAGAAAGTCCTGAGTTTGAATCAGAATCAGAATCAGAATCAGAATCGCTTTATTTGGCCAAGTATATGTGTGTGCATATACAGGGAATTTGT
>JBBKCR010014970.1:0-12419 GCA_037577295.1 Ladigesia roloffi | reverse complement strand
GTCGGTAAATATCAGAGATCCGCTTCAACGCACTTTGCTGTGGTATTTTCGTTTATTAAATTGAAAAAAGTTTTCCCGGACCCCCTGGTAATGCGCGACGGATCAGATTTGTGCCAAAATTTTGAAACAAAACTTTCCTAATATACACTAAAAATTAATTTGTCGCTCAAAACCCTGCTGGCAAATTCAGATGAAGCCCCGCCCACATGAGAGATTTGTGCCAGAACTGAAACCGAATCCTAATGCAGCGAAAACGTAAAAGAGGGCGGAGCCACTGAACAGCCAGCAGCCAAACTAAACAACTAGTCTCACAGGAGAGAATGAAGTCTGAATTCATTTTGTTTGTTTGATATTAGAAGAATTCTGAATTAATTGTGTTTGATATTAGAAGAATTTTGAATGAATTTTGTTTGATATTAGGATCATTTTGAATGAATTTTTTTTTTATATTAGGAGAATTCTGAATTAATTTAGTTTGATATTAGGAGAATTCTGAATTAATTTAGTTTGATATTAGGAGAATTCTGAATGAATTTTGCCACAAATCTGATTCCATACTTTTACATATCTTAGAGAGGCAGTAATAGAAACAGCCTGTTTAATTCTAAATGTGTAAAGAGAGGTTGGAAAGTAAGTTTGTTTTTCGTGAGCCGGTGACATCCCACAGATGAACGTTCAATATTTTCTTTCAAACACCCATAAAACGACCCATTTCCTGCAAATAGGTTTTTCATCCGCCCATTTGTCTGCATTATCTTCTGATGCCTAATCAGATTGGAATCTTGGTTAGATGGGAGTGTGTGAAACTGGGGGCTCCTTTGAGAGGTAATTGTCTCATTTGGTCAAATGTGATCACATACATTTGTGAAGGAGGACGGTCCAGTCTCCCGGGCTCCGAGCGGAGACCCTAGACTGCGCTGCTGGTCCGGATCCAGGGGTAGAGAAATATTACACACATAACATCAGGTTCCAGGACCCTGCTGAGACTGCGCTGCCAGGAGATCCTCCATCATCTGGGGGCATCCTTATCAGAGCCGACCCTCAGAGGGTCCAGAGACGCCAGGGAGGGCCAGGTCCCTCAGGATTACGCTGCAATAGGAGCCAAACGCCAGACTGTAGGCGAGTGTGGGTTTCCATCCTCTACCCTGGTCTGGGAAAAGAGAAACATGGTCACAGTCAGTTCCTCCTAATTACAGACATTGTGTGCTGAAGCATTAGGAGCCCTAAACCCCTCCACCTCTTGTTTATCCATCCCAGCCCTTCCTCTGTATACTGGTTTCCAGTGGATTCGCTGAAATCTCTGCGATTTTCTCGGCGGTCTGCGCTCTCTCCTGGACGTCCTGAATGAAGTTGCTTCATCTGGTTTGAGGCCATAAAACGTGACGTTTTCTAAACGGGCGCTCGGGCTGGAACACAAGCTCCATTGTTCTGAATAAATCCCCCTGTTTTGGGGTGAAGCCTGTGGGAGCGCTACCAGTTATTGTGTGTTCTTCCATTTCTTTCCTTTATTTCCACATGAAGTCTATTTCTTTTAAAGTCAAATGTGTCCTGTGATGATGGTTTCACCCGTAAGTCATTTTAAGTCGCTCCAAAACATTTATAAATTTTAAGAGCTCCATGGACAATGGTTTGTAGGCCCTTTGTCTGAAATGACCGCATTTCCCATGAATCATAGTGTAGCAAGCAGGGACAGTGCTACCTGGATTACTGTCGGGGGGGGTATCCTCGCTTTCCCCATCACTCAGTATAACTGTCCTCTCTCTCTTTCTGGGGGGTAGGGTGGTGCTCCCTCTCCCCCATCACTCAGTAAAACTGTTCTCTCTCTCTCTCTGGGGAGTAGGGTGGTCCTCCCTCTCCCCAACACTCTGTATAACTGACCCATATTTCTCCAAACCCTTGCTTTTAACTACCTTCATGTCGTTCTACAGTCTACAGAGCAGCAGAGCCAGATCCATAATTCCCAAACATGTTGGAGCCTGGCTGTTAAACCTTCTTCAGAAACTGTGACTGATTTATTGTTCCTGAGTCTGAGATGTTCTGCAAGACTCTGTTCCAGCGAGTCCTGGGAAAGTGGAGGAGTTGGAGAATTGCTAGATGAGGTCGAGGTGCTGGTGTACAGCCGTGGTGACCTTCCCGTAAAACCGGCCGCTGCACTAGCAGCCAGCCGCAGCACGGCACCGGCTCGGCCTCCACAGGCAGGCCCAATGTCGCAATGTTTAATGGTGAGATTAAATCACCGGGTGGAGTTCTCTGCTCATTACGAGCGGCCTGCAAAGCTGCTCCTCTCACAGCAGGACAAATCCCAGAGAGCGCCTTGGACGAGGGGCTCAAAACTGCTTGCGCGTGTGTCTTTGGGTGTGTATCAAGTCAGTATATCACGTGAAGGTTAATTGAGGTCTCACTGTACATCATTGTACAGCAGCAACCCAATCAGAAACAATAGAACCTGCTGGAAAGAACATCAGACTGCCTACAAATAGTTACAAAATAGGGTCTCACCCCAGAAAGGAGCCATAAAGAAGGCCTGTGTCCATAGAAAACAATTGTAAGGAAGGTTGGCCTCTATAAAAACAGGTAAAAATAAGAGTTGTATCCATAGAAACACTGATGAAAGTTGGTGTCCATAGAAACTAGAGGTCGATCGATATTGAATTTTACCTATACTGATAGCTAGGTTGGTTCCGTTCTTGCCTATAACCGATTAATTAACCGATTTTTTAAAGTTTTTTAAATGGATACTGGATAAAAAAATAAAATAAAAATAAAAAAACACTCCATGTAAAATAGTACTGAACTTTATTACAAAAGAATCTGTCATGGGGTTGGCTTCCACAGCAAAAGGAGTAATGAAGGTTAGGGCCCACAGAAACAGGAATAAATAGTTTTACCTTTGAGAAGTCTAATCTATATTTTGGTCCAATCAGGAGAAACTGTAGGTTGTGTTTGGGAAGCTGTACTCTTACACTTGCGCTCGAGGGGGTATATATATAAAAAAAGACCCCCTAATCTCCCGTCGACCAGCAGTCACGGTTTCAGTCCAAGGCGGATGTTCAAACCTCCCTCCGACCAAGACAACCAGACGCCTGAATGGAATGAAGCTCTGCTGCTCTGCATCATCCCCAAACATAAACAACCAGCACAAGGACAAGGGGGTGTGCCCAAACATAAACAACCAGCACAAGGATGAAGAGGTGTGGCCCAAACACAAACAACCAGCACGAGGAGGAGGGTGCATGGCTCAAACATAAACAACTAGTGAGGAGAAGGGGCTATGGCGTGCAATGCCCGGAATTCACAGTAATGTTAAAATTTGCATTTGGGAGTATATTTGAGTGCACATTTATAGTTTACATTATAAAAAAATACATTTTTAGCCTTTTTTTACCACAACAATGTGTTTTTTCACTATATGCAGGTGCTCTGGGTAAATGACCCCCAGGTGAAGCGGGAGTGGCTGTATTTGGATCTGCCCTGCAGTGAGACAGCGATCGTTTATAATAAGTTGCTATTCCCCAGAGTGTAATCACACAATATTACACACAGAGCAGCAGTGGAGGCTCCAGAGTGAAACATATGAACCTCGTCTTTCATTGTGAAACTGGAGCTCAGAGTGTCAGCTCCATGTCCCAGAGATGTGAGAGTGAGGGACATGTTGACATCTTGTGATGTTGCGCAACACCTGAACCAGGCGAATCTTTTATGATGGATCTGCTCACGCCGAGCACCAACACCCTGAAAGCTGCAGGAGAGTGTTGCAACATGCAGTGATTTTCTGTTTTCTTTTTTCAGCCCCTCACTCCATAAAGCCTGTTTCTGTTTTTATCTCTGAACAGCTAGCATTAAACTGCAAGACCTGAGGTGGAAAAAGACATCGCTCCAGTCCTGCTTGAGTCAAACCACTCAGAAAATGGATGGATGGACTTATGTATCACAGACACTAAAGCAAAATCTAGGATCCTTAAGAGAACAGTCTGGCTAAAATCAGCCCTCCAAAATGTTCATAATGGTCCATATTTAGCTTAATTTCTGGAGCAATAAGGCACACATAATGAATACATAATAAGTGTTCATAATTACATAATGAACACTAAAAGTCAAAAATCACCCAAATCTTTTAATCCCCAAGACTTCTCTCGACTCAAACCTCATCCAGCTCTTCATTAAGGTGGATCAGACTAGTGGACGTGGTTTAGGACACAGTATGACTTACTATGAGCTGTAAAAATGAACTGAACTCTTTCATTAAGGTGGATCAGACTAGTGAGCATGGTTTAGGACGCAGTATGACTTACTGTGAGCTGTAAAAATAAACAGAGCACCTTCATTCAGGTGATCAGAATAATGGGCGTGGTTTAGGATGCCTTATGTGAGCTGTAAACTAAACAGCATGCAGCCAAAAGCTGACTCAACAGAGTCTGGCTCTACAAACCATCTCAAGATCAGGAGCACTGGTCTAGAGATTCTGTAATGTCATAAATATGGAGGAATCAGATCAGTTCTACTTTGTGAACAGCAGGCCTGGTGGTCCCTAACAGGCTGATCACCTTAACGAAGGAGTTCATTTCATTTTTACAACTCACAGTAAGCCATACTGCATCCTAAACCATGCCCACTAGTCTGACCACCTTAATGAAGAAGTTCAATTCATTTTTACGGCTCACAGTAAGTCATACTGTGTCCTAAACCAAGTCCACTAGTCTGATCACATTAATGAAGGAGTTCAGTTCATTTTTACAGCTCACAGTAAGTCATACTGCATCCTAAACCATGCCCACTAGTCTGGTCCACATTAATGAAGACCTGGATGAGGCCTCAGTCCAGAGACATTTTGGGATCTGTTTGACAATTAATTTTGGATTTTGTTGGTTTGTGTATTTATTTCCAGATTTTTATAAAAGACCTACCTGAATTGTTCTAGAACATTAAAGTCCGCTTTTTAAACGAATCAACATGACCCACATCGCCCTATGAGTTTCACGCAGTACATTAGAATCAGTCAGAATGAACATGTGGATCATATGAAGATTTTGTTTTTAATTAAAATTGTATGTTGCCTCTTTAAATCACACAAAACATGTGTAAACTAAATTGACCAAATCTATATACGTTTTAAATGATCTAAAGTGAAACCAATCAAAGTTCTCCCAGTCCCAGGAGCATGGAGAACACTGTAAGAGCCTCATTCCTCACTGGAGGCTCCCAAAGCCCCTGCAGTCATTTACCTTCATGTCGTCCTACAGCGAGACCCCAGCAACATAATACCCAAACGCCTTGAGCCTCGTCTGTCAAAGCCCTCCCTCGCCGCTCCGGATTTCTCTAGGCGTACGGTTACATATTCACACCGATCACAGCATTGAGATCTTCTTCCCCTGCTGCGCTTCCATGTTTTATGACATGTTGGGCATGTTCCAGCTTCACGTGCCAAATCCCAGTCCAGGATACTCACATGTTCCCCACAAACAAGTCGTCCTGTCCTCGCTCTCCATCATCAGCCGGGCCCAGCACCCAGCGCTCAGATCTGCAGGTCTGACTCCGCGAGAATGAACCGGGTCTTCAGGATGTGATTCTCATGTGTTACTCCACTCATGCATCACCAGGCGCTGGTGCTTCACTCCCAATCACGAGGAGCGAGCATCTCATCTACTTCTCAGAAAAGGAACCTATATGCGTCCTTCTGATCTTCTAGCTTTCATGGTCTTGATCATTTCTATTGAAAAATTAGTGATAAGACACTGAGTTCTAAATCACGCACACTAGTCTGATCACCTTAATGAAGTTCAGTTGATTTTTTACAGCTCACTGTAAGTTATACAGCATCCTAAACCACGCCCACTAGTCTGATTCACCTTTAATGAAGGAGTTCAGTTCATTTTTACAGCTCACAGTAAGTCATACTGCATCCTAAACCACACCCACTAGTCTGATCCACCTTAATGAAGGAGTTCAGTTTATTTTTACAGCTCACAGTAAGTCATACTGCATCCTAAACCACACCCACTACTCTGATCACCTTGTTGAAATTTAGGTCATTTTTACAGCTCACAGTAAGTCATACTGTGTCCTAAACCATGTCCACTAGTCTGATCACATTAATGAATAAGTTCAGTTAATTTTTACAGCTCAGAGTGAGTTATAATGTGTCCTAAACCATGCCCACTAGTCTGATCACCTTAATTAAAAGTTCAGGTCATTTTTACAGCTCACAGTAAGTCATACTGTGTCCTAAACCACGCCCACTAGTCTGATCACCTTAATGAAGTTCAGTTCCTTTTTACAGCTCACAGGAAGTCATACTGCATCCTAAACCACGCTCACTAGTCTGATCCACCTTAATGAAGACATTCTTATTTTGACGTCTAGTGATTGCAACTTTATATATTTACTTCCAGACTTTTTAAAAGTTCTACTGTAGTAATAAGAAACATGAAAAAAAAAATTTAAATGAAGCCATACTGCCCTGTACACTTCCTTTTGTTTTAAGTAAATTTAAGTAAAGTATTAAGGTTTTAAGTAATTGTTGACTCTTTTAATTTGTAAATGCACAATGCCACTCTATCTGAATTTTACATGCATTTATAGTTAAACCAATCATTCTCAAAGACCAAATTGCATGAAGATCATTGTAAGAGCATCATCCCTCACAGGAGGCTCCCAAACCCTCTGCAGTCGTTTACCTTCCAGGCGTCCTAAAGTCAGACCCCAGCAACATAATACCCACACATCTAGGAAATTCTTTTAATCTTCTAGCGGTTCCATGGTTCTGATGCCTTCACTTAAAAAGTATAGACAGGACTGTAAGAATATCGCAGGATCTGGTATCACATTAATGTGAATACTTCTTTTGAATGTTGCCTACATCTGGACTTCATAACACATGCATACGCTTTGAAATACATCTATACACTACACTGTTTATGAACTATGTGAGTTCATAGAGATAGGGTTTTGAGATAAGGGGCCTTAAACTGAGGTTCTGCATGTTTGGAATTGATTATTATTCATTATTATGAAATTATTAAAGTGATTTTCACAACAGAGAGAAATATAAAGTATTTGACCGGATTGAGATGTTTCTGCAGTGACCAGCTGAAGAGTTTGTCAGGAATTTGTCTCGCTTTGACCATTGTTGCTCCTTTTGGCCTTTGGTTCTCCTGAGAGGTGGAGCACAATATTGACTCTTAGATCACTCGATTTTTTCAAAGTAGGAACAGAGTTGCCCCAGCTCTCCACCCCCTGGGGGCCACTGGCCCTAAGGTCATCCGGAAGAAATCAAATGAATCAGGATATTTTGGCACTAAATCCGGGTGCTGGATGATGTCCTGGCCTGATGCTGGATGATGTTCTGGCCGGGTGCTGGATGATGTTTTGGCTGGGTGCTGGATGATGTTTTGGCATGGTGATAGATGGTATTCTGGCTGGGTGCTGGTCAATGTTTTGGCTGGTTGCTGAATGATGTTATGGCTGGGTGTTGGATAATGAAGTTCAGTTAATTTTTACAGCTCACACTGAGTCACACTGTGTCCTAAACCACGTCCACTAGTCTGATCACCCTAATGAAAAGTGCAGTTCATTTTTACAGCTTACAGTAACTCATACGGCATCCTAAACCACGCCCACTAGTCTGATCCACCTTAAAGAAGGAGTTCAGTTCATTTTTACAGCTCTCAGTAAGTCATACTGCATCCTAAACCATGCCCACTACTCTGATCACTTTAATGAAGTTCAGTTCATTTTTACAGCTTACAGTAAGTCATACTGCATCCTAAACCACATCCACTTGTCTGATCACCTTAATGAAATTCAGTTCCTTTTTATAGCTCACAATAAGTCATACTGCATCCTAAACCACGCTCATTACTCTGATCCACCTTACTGAAGACATTCATATTTTGACTTCTAGTAATTGCAACTTTATATATTTACTTCCAGACTTTTTAAAAGTTCCACTGTAATCATAAGAAACATTAAAAATGTTTTTTATAAATGAAGCCATACTGCCCTGTACACTTCCTTTAGTTTTTAAGTAAATTAAGTATTTAGGTTTTAAGTAATTGATGACTCTTTTAATTTGTAAATGAAAAATGCCGCTCTATCTAAATTTTACATGCATTCACAGTTAAACCAATCAGTCCTGAAGTTCTCAAAGACCGAACTGCATGAAGATCATTGTAAGAGCATCATCCCTCACAGGAGGCTCCCAAACCCTCTGCAGTCGTTTACCTTCCAGGCGTCCTAAAGTCAGACCCCAGCAACATAATACCCACACATCTAGGAAATTCTTTTAATCTTCTAGCGGTTCCATGGTTCTGATGCCTTCACTTAAAAAGTATAGACAGTTAATGTGAATACTTTTTCTGAATGTTGCCTACATCTGGACTTCATAACACATGCATACGCTTTGAAATACATCTATACACTACAGTGTTTATGAACTATGTGAGTTCATAGAGATAGGGTGTTGAGATAAGGGGCTTTAAACTGAGGTTCTGCATGTTTGTAATTAATTATTATTCATTATTATTAAATTATTAAAGTGATTTTCACAACAGAGAGAAAAATAAAGTATTTGACCAGATTGAGATGTTTCTGCAGTGACCAGCTGAAGAGTTTGTCAGGAATTTGTCTCGCTCTGACCATTGTTGCTCATTTTTGGGCCTTTGGTTCTCCTGAGACTTGAGCGGTGAGAGGTGGAGTATAATATTGACTCTTAGATCACTTGATTTGGTCAAAGTAGGAACAGAGTTGCCCCAGCTCTCCACCCCCTGGGGGCCACTGGCCCTAAGGTCATCAGGAAGGAATCAAATGAATCAGGACATTTGGCACTATATACTGTGCTGGATGATGTCCTGGCCTGATGCTGGATGATGTTCTGGCTGGGTGCTGGATGATGTTTTAGCTGAGTGCTGGATGATGTTCTGGCTGGGTGCTGGATGATGTTTAGGCTGGGCGCTGGAAGTTGTTTTGGCTGGGTGCTGCATGGTGCAGGTCAATGTTTTGGCTGGGTGCTGGATGTTTTGGCATGGTGCTGGATGATAGTCAGGCTGGGTGCAGGATGTTGTTTTGGGTCGGTGCTGGTCAATGTTCTGGCTGGGTGCTGGATGATGTTCTGGCTGGGTGCTGGTTGATGTTCTGGCTGGGTGCTGGTCGATGTTTTAACTAGGTGCTGGATGATGTTTTGGCTGGGTGCTGGATGTTCTGGGAGGGTGCTGGTTGATGTTTTGCCTGGGTGCTGGATGTTCTGGATGGGTGCTGGTTGATGTTTTGGCAGGGTGCTGGATAGTGCTGGTTAATGTTTTGGCTGGGTGCTGTATGTTCTGGCAGGGTGCTGGATGATATTCTGCCTGGGTGCTGGATGATGTTCTGGCTGGGTGCTAAATGATATTCTGGCTGGGTGCTGGTCGATGTTTTGGCTGGGTAGTGGATGATGTTCTGGATGATGTTCTGGCTGGGTGCTGGATGACGTTCTGGCTGGGTGCTGGTCGATGTTTTGGCTGGGTGCTGGTTGATGTTCTTGCTGGGTGCTGGATGATGTTCTGGCTGGGGGCTGGTCAATGTTTTGGCTGGGTGCAGGTCGATGTTTTAACTAGGTGCTGGATGATGTTTTGGCTGGGTGCTGGATGTTCTGGGAGGGTGCTGGTTGATGGTTTGGCTGGGTGCCTGATGGTGCTGGTCAGTGTTTTGGCTGGGTGCTGTATGTTCTGGTAGGGTGCTAGATGATGTTCTGGCTGGGTGCTGGATGATGTTCTGGCTGGGTGCTGGACGATATTCTGGCTGGGTGCTGGTCAATGTTCTGGCTGGGTGCTGGATGATGTTTTGGCTGGTTGCTGGATGATGCCCTGGTAAGCTGCGGGACACCATTCTAGACAGATCAATGAGAATTTCCTGGTTGGGTTCTGGATGATTTCCTGATCCAGTTCCATACAATTTCATGGCTGGGTGGTGGACAATGTCCTTGCCAGATGCTGGCTGGCTTACTGGGTGTGTGTTGGTAAAAGTTCTCATCAGGTGCTGGTTGTTATCCTGGCCTGGTGCTGAATGATGTCCAGCCCTGGTGCTGGATGATGTCCCAGCAGGAACCTGGGCAATGTCCTTGCCTGGTGCGGGACGATGTCCTGGCCAGGTACTGGACACTGTCCTGCCTGGGCCCTGCTGAAGCCTGAAGAATCCCACCAGTTCCAGTTCTGCTGGTCCAGGTCCAGGTCTGAGCAGGGGGGATGAATTAGCCAGTCGGTTCACAGGAACTGACCAACCTTAAATTAGCCTCTGAGCAGAATGAACAGCAGCGAGGCACCCTTCTCCCTCCCAGCCACCATCCAGAGGATTACCATCCAGCCGAGGGCATTCTGGAGAATGTACTGGAAACGAGGAGCTCTCATACACAGTGGCCCTTTAACTGCCACACCGTCCAGTTTAACTAAACCAAGACGGGGGACGAGAGGCGGAGCACGAGGGTTTTCATTGCAAATTTTGAGGATCAATAATTTAGATAGAAATTCTCAGGTCTGTACAGTACAGGGGTCTTAAGGCTGAACTGCTATTTTAATCATTCGAACTGTTCTTAATGGAAGCTAAAGGGACATGAATGCCAAAATTAAAAAAAACAATTACCACAAAAATTGTAATATCTTTCCAGACTAAGGGACTTCTTCTAATGTGTCTGTTTCTAGTGGAGTTTTAATCTGTATATGGGAAGGAAAGCCAAGAGCTAACACTAATGAAGACCTCACTGTAACTCCATCATCACAGAGAGAACAAACCCAACCCACGCAAACCATCACTCCATCCATCCATCACTCCTCCAGTCATCACTCCTCCAGCTATCCATTCAACAATTTATCACTCTATCCATCAAACCATCCATCACTCCATCCATCTATCACTCCTCCCTCTATCCATCAAACCATCCATCACTCCTCCCTCTATCCATCCAACCATTCATCTATCCATCCAACCATCCATCACTCCAACCATCCATCACACCTCCATCTATCCATCTAACCATCCATCTATCCATCCAACCATCCATCACTCCAACCATCCATCACACCTCCATCTATCCATCACTCCAACCATCCATTACACCTCCATCTATCTATCTCTCCATCTATCCATCTCTCCATCTATCCCCCCAACCACCCATCACTCTTGCATCAAACACTGTTTACTACTGAGACCTGAATGAAGGGGGATCAGGCAGATCTGAGAGAGCAGCTCAGAACAACAGTCTGACAGTAAAATGATGACTGAACTCCACAGATGTCCACAGATGTTCATCTCTCTCTCTCTCTCTCTCTCTCTCTCTCCCCCTCTCTTTCCCTCTCCCATCTTTTTCTCTCTCTCTCTGTCTCTCTCTTTTTCTCCCCCTCTCTTTCCCTCTCTCTCCCTCTCTCTCTCCCTCTCTCTGTCTTTTTCTGGAACGCTGAATTAGGATCATTAAATTGTCAGATATAAACAGTATTAGTAATAATAGCGGCCCAGGGGAAACTCCAACTGCCTTCTGCTTCTCCTGCGGACCCTTTCCCAGAACTCAAAACTTCTGTGATTTACTTCACTTTAAAGCATGCATGTGTTAACTCTTCAGTGGGGATTGTTTAACAGCTCTACTCCATGCTGTGTGAGTGTTTTTGCTCAGCGTTCCACACTGAAATGTGAGGTTCCACAACTTTGTGTGTTGAACGGTTCTCCTACCTCCTCTCACCGCAGAACCACTAAACATCTCTTTATCTTGTTCAACAGGACAATAATGTTTTTAGTACAACAGAACAAGCTGTTCTTGCTCAATGAATGTGTGTGTGTGTGAGGGTGGGGTGTTAACCATGTTCTCTACACAGTTTCCTAAAACCGCGTCCATGGAGTGGAACCAGCGGAGAGTTTTTGAGTCAGAGCCGCTTTTGTTATCGAGCTCTTTCTAGTCCTGTTTGAGTGTTGAAGGTTCTCTCTGCGTTCTTTATCCATGTGAGGAGAAGCGAACCCAGAGAACTTGTTAGTGAGGTCCTGGATCTCCTTCACCTGTTATATTAATAAAAAACGAAACTGAAGTTTATCTCCAGCCCAGACAGACAGTCCAGCTGGAGCTTCATCACTCCCAGCTGCTAGTTTGAGTCACTGTTGTTGTTTTATTGTGCAGACAGTAAATAAATAGTGTCCTCTTTTCATGTAGTGATAAAACATTTCAACCAATCAGAAAGCAGGGATGCAGTCTGCACTTTTTTCAGCCCTGATGTCCAGCAGCTTGGTTTAGGGTCTCTTCATCGGTAATGGAAAAACATTTGTTCAAGTTGTGGAACTTTGTGCCAGAGGAACAGAGCCATAATCTGCTCTCTGTGAATGGGACTGAGTGTGATGTGTGTGTGTGTGTGCGTGTGTGTGTGTGTGTGTGTGTGTGTGTGTGTGTGTGTGTGTGTGTGTGTGTGTGTGTG
>JBBKCR010014962.1:0-12419 GCA_037577295.1 Ladigesia roloffi | reverse complement strand
CCGGGATAGGCCCCGCCCCTTCCGAGTACAGATACAGATACAGATAATTCATCTGTTTAACAGATACAGATACAGATCATGCTGTACTCGCTCATCCCTAGGATTAACCCTGTCACCTTCTGGTTCAGCTGCCTGCCACCCTACGGATTCACCCAGTATTCCATCACTCCCAACTCATAGACAGTGGCCCTGCTTACACCATCCGATGGATCCTTGACTCGCGACGCTGCGGCCGTGGCACTCATCGACTAGGAAGGCGAAGGTCCAGAGGACCGGTCTTGGGTTCCTGGATGGTTCATCCTGGACCCAGCACTAATACAGGACTATGGTCGTAGGGTATCCTCCCAGCCTGGACTGTCTGGAGACGGAGGTGGGAGGTGGGGTACTGTCACATGCACAGCCAAGTGACACCTCAAGGTCAAGGGGAATTATATACCAAGGTCATGGTATATAAACAGGAAGTGGAAGCTTCCCCTTCGCTCTGCCATTGAGTCACCTCGCCCAGCCTCGAGAATTCTCCAAAACCGTGAGAACTCATTTGCTGTGCATGTATGTGTATCTGGATTCCTGGTGGGAAATATTTCTTTGTGTTTTTAGAGCGTTTGCAGAATAAATGCATGTGTAAACAGCTCTCTGGCTTCTCTGCGCTTGAGCTTTCCCCTCACAATTGAATCGATGAACCATTTCTCTTCATATTTTGTGAAAGTGGTCAGGATATTTTTGTTTCTCATGCAGTCTTTTTGCAATCTAGTGATAATAAATTGAGATAGCAGACATCAGGTTCCGAATTTCCAATTCCACACTTCTTCAATGACACACAGCTTATTTTAGCAGCAGGTAGCGAAGCTTTAAACAAAGATGGAAATCCACTCAGCTCTACTGACATCCTTACAAACATCCTTGAGAGTTTAGCGAAAAGCATAATTGAGTAAGTTGCCTAACATACATGCGAACAGTTTGCAAATGAAGCAGAGGCATTGATTAGAAAACATCCTTGCCTTAAAGGTCCAGGACTACGAAGTGCATTTAACTAGGTCTGATTTTCCCAATGGTTAAGTGCGAACTCACTCTTGACAAATCACGGTTGTCCTAGGTGGCATTAATCGGCACAATATGGCGTAGATTAGTGGAGTAAGTGAGAACTTATCACGCCTCTGTGCGTACCTATAAGTGCATTCAACAGCGCAAGTCACCTTTTTAAATCATGGTGCGTGCCCCACGTTTCATGGAGGAAGAGTGCCTCATCATCATGCAAGTCTATGAGGATCAGAAATCGGTGCTACAGGCAAAATCAAACACAGCAGCAGCCAACAAAAACCAGGCAGGCTTGTTGGAAACTCATTGCAGACAGAGTAAATGCATAAGTTCTTAGGTATTATTCTCAGTATTACTTTAATTAATTAACACAATTACTAAAATTAATTAAATACTGTAAATAAATGTAGAGGTACATAGATGTTTCACATGTCAGAAGTGGGCCTCCTAATGAATTTGATACCACTAAAGTGCAATTACTGGGAGGTTGCTCAGTATTTAATCTTGTGTTAACAATTACTAACATTTCAGATGCAGTGTCTGTGGTTGGAAGTGTACTTCCAAATGAAAATTAAACATAGAAACATAATTTCAAGTGGTAGGCTCATGTATAATTACTTAATGCAGTAATATTTCTGCTCATTATGTGAGATGTAGTGTGTCTATGCTCCAGTTAATAGCTTGTTTCTTTGTTTTACAGCCAATTAGAAAAAGGCTGGTGTGAAGGTGACAGGACCACCTCCTAGAGCTTTCACACCTGCAGAGGAGTTGGCTTTGGCCAACAACAGAGGAAGGCCCACTATGTAGGGGGTTGAGGGAGGTGTCTGGTCAGACCCAGGTGAGGAATATCCACCCATTATGTGCAGGGTAATAACACAATCACTCTGCACCGTGTGCAAATGTGTGCAGTCATGACAGCCCATTTCATGTGTTGTGTTCAGTGGAGGGGGAGAATATTCAGCTGCTCCAAAACCACCTGTGATCCTGAGGTACATGTGAGTGTGCAAACTGCTATGTTTCACTAAGTGTGAACCATGTTGATGCGAAATGAACAATGTCCCTTATTAAATCTCAGGAGGATGAGGACACACTGACTGCTGTGTCTGACACAGACATTCAGATAGATACATCACTCATATGTTTTACACATTATATGGCACTGCATATCTATCAATTCCATATCTGTAGCTTATATCTGTAGTTTATGAATAAACTTTGTAGTCACTTGCTCTCTTAGGAGGTGTTGCTGCAACCCCCTTCTCCCGTGGCCACCACCTCTCAGGCCTCCCAAACAGAAAGAGTACATTTGCTTTGCTTTATTAATGTTCACTCTCAAACTGTGTGTGTACTGATTCACCATTTTGGCCTATGTAGGCCGGAACAGACAGTGTGTGCAGCCTTTACAAGCACGTGCTGGAGCTAAACTGTGCAAAAAAATAATTGGAAATTTAAAAGCTCAAGCTCGAAATTGAGGAGCTTGAGCATGAAAAGAACCCATTGCCATACGTTCACCTGTCTTTCATTCATATGTGTGTGCCTTCACTGAATTTTCACATTCCATTTGTAGGAACGAGAGCAAAGAAACAAATAAAGACAAATGACAAAGCTTCATTGTGTTATTCTGTATTTATTATTCCTTTGGCCATCATTAAAAAAACTGCTCTGTGATTGCATCTCTCACAACACGTCACTTGGTGTGGCTGAGAGTCAATGGGTATATACTGGGGCATAGGCATCAGGACTGGGGTCTTTTCTCTTCTTTTCTCTTTTCTCTGATACCACCTGACAGGCCCCTCTGGCTTCACTCATAGTCCCTTCAGGAATGCAAAACGTGCCTTCAGGACCCCAAAAGTAATTTCCCTCATGTTGCCATGAGCCATGTTGTATTTGGCCTGTGACTGTGTCTGAGGCTCAGAGTAAGGTTTTAGCAGGTGAGTGAGGCGTGGGTATCCTCGGTCCCCCAGCAGAAGGCCATCAAATGTCCCGCATGACAAATGGAGAGAGATTGTCATATGAAATCAGAGTCAAATCTTTAAAATGCAGATTGCATTACCTTCCTCAAATCGTTTGGATAGTGTAGTATAGAGTCGTGGACTGAGTCTGGCCACCATGCATCCAAGCTTGTCACCATGAGCTGGTGGTCACATGTCATCTAAGGATCGATAGTCATTAGTTCAATCTGCTATTGTAACATCAAAAGCAAGTTTTTGTATGACATTCAAGAATAAAAAGTGCCATAGTGTTTCACAAGGACATCATTTACATCAGGGTCACCAGCAGCCTATATGGGGTGAGAAAAGGACTGACAACTTGTGAGTAAAAGGGGGAAGAAATATGAGATACCCTCTAGATGGTATGAGAGAATGAGGCTAACACAATACATATCACCACCTTTGACTGAAAAGTGATATACTCCATATAACAGATTAATTAATAAAGATATCTGTACACTGATGCTGTGAATGGATTTATGGTTCACATAATCAGCCTCATGCTCTCCGAGAGCAATTGCATGAAACCCTTATTTAATATTCAGCACAATTTAATGGCCAGGGAAAACCACACACGCATCCAATAGTTTAGAGGGAGCAAGTACCATGGCAAATAGTATTCTTGCTCAGGTTTTCAGGCTCACCGATGAAATACATGAACTGGCCACACGCTAAGTAGCGCAGTGAAAGTCAGACTGTCTCCTCAATTGTGAAGGCATTGCTCTGGTGAGTGGCATTAGAGACCTCTGGCCCGATCAGCGGAAAAGGTAACGAATTCCCTCGGGTGATAATCAATACCTTTCATAGAGCATATCGTCCGGATATGCCAGAGGATTCTGCCGGTCTAGAAAGACCCACGCCCTGCAGAGAGAGACCCTCATGCCATTGCGTTAGGAGAAGTGATGTGTATGGAGGGGCGGGGCTTGCAGGGGTGGGTTCATGCTAAAATGAGAGTTAAGTTAGAACATATTCTGGTTGGACCATGATTACCCTAACTCGTGAGTTGCCACAGCAACATACCTCGTGATAAACCTATTCAGCTTTTGTAGTACCGGTAGTCACAAAATTACGACTCACGTGACCTGGCTGAAATTTAAAATGGCCAATTATAGATTGAGGGCTTGGGTGTACTGAGCTTGATGTAATTGCTCTCAAAACGTAGCGAGTGAATGAAAAGCTGCCTGCTAAGAAAAGGCACAGAAGGGTGAGACAAACTACTTGCCCCCTCACCCACAGGGAGAAATGCAAGATTTGGAACAAGAAAGACTGGAGCTTCTTAGAAAGAGGAATCATTTGCAAAACATCAATGAAAAAATGGATAGGATATTGTCCATTGAGAGACATGAGCATGTCAGCTGAATTATTTGTGTTGTGCCACACAGATCCATGAAGAATATAAAAGAATCCCCAACACAATCTTAAGCCAAAATTCATGCAAAATCTGGATCAGTGCATACCAAGTCTAATGCTATTATTGTTGTCAAAGGGCTGCATAAAAGATTATTCAGAACATCCTTAAGGTATATGATTCCATATTCCATTCATCTATGTCTTTTTTTCAAATGGGAATTTAATCTGGAGGAACTACATAAAAACCTTCAGTTTGAAATGTCCAAAATAAATTTTAAGAGAAAATGTGTAACAATTTCACCTGTGTTCATCAGCTGGTAACTTGCACACAAAACAGAATACTAGAGAATAACATCGCCTTATTGTTGCACAGTACTGATTGTGTTTTCATGCAGGCTATATGCTGATTTTCTTGCATCCATGAATAATTGAAAGAAACTTTCAAACAATTAACTTTTTTTATAATTCGATATCCTATAGTAAAAGCAACACTGTTTTATAACAAGAGAGGCAAATTTGTGCATTACACTGCAGACAGGACATCAACTGGTACCAATCTAGCGCACTGAATCGACTGAATAAATGTCAGATACAACCTAACGGCACGCAATCAGTGCAAATTAGAGCCTGTGTGACCGATCGTGTGACATAACCATCTGTCTACAGCAAATACCACCAGACAGATACATCATTGAACACATACACAAAGCATACTGAAAGCAAAAATTAAAAAAAGCAGCATTGTGGGTGCTCTCTCTTACTTTCTCACATACACACACAATCACCCTAACACAATCATCTCCAACGTTCTTCTGGACTGGGTGTGTTTAGACCTTCTGTTCTGGTGGTGAATAGCCCAATGTGCTGCTGTACCAGCATCCTAATTTCTAAGTGCCAACTTTTTGGATGTGACGAATCCTAAGTGTGCCAGTGATACACCCTGTAGCTTTCGTTGTGAGCCATTTTTAGCACGACTTCGTTCTCAGTCTCAGAGTTTCTTCTGTTTTCATCTAATTATTTTGATTTAATTATAATTTTGATCTTATTAATTACATGGTGTGGCAATTAATTAATCTAATTAATCACATTTAATCGCACATACATACAGATATTACAAGAGGCAGTTTTTTCTACCATTTATAATTGAATACAAGCCTATAACTAAGGCTACAATGGTCATGAATTTTTTATCCCTGACTGAACACCTATGAATTAAGTTACACTGTACGACAGTTGTAACTTATTGAACACAAACCAATGACATTGGTTACAATGTCACAATTGGTTACAAATGATAGTTTTAATTATTACTGGACGTAAACCAATGTCTAAGGTAACAACGACCATGACAATTTTGTTTATTACTGACCGCAAACCTATCAACTAAATTGCAATGGAAATGAGATTGTTGTTATTGAACATAAGCCTGTCACTACACTAGTCTAAATTCTTATTTCTCTTTTAACCAGTTGCTAAGACAGACTAACTTGTTCGTAATTTCTGAGTATAAAGATGCCCTTTTATTCTGCTAGCCAGTGAGAAAAGTCTTTTACATTGGACTGTGGTTGCAGGTGCAGCCAAATATTTGCAAGGTAAGGAAAACAGTGTGGCATGTGCTCCGGCATTAGCTGACCACCACTCCACAGGACACTGATCCATTGCAATACTGGTCTCAGCTATGTAATGATGTAAAGCATTGCTATGGTGATTTGCTACCTCTGAATCAGAGTCTGAACCCAGCAGAAGGGTTCTTTTCTTCTTAGCTGGCTCATGATTCTCACAAGGGTATTGGCGCTAAGTCCTCCTTCCTCTACTATTTTCTCAAGGCTAGACCACACCTGTTCTCTCTCTCCTCTTGATAGGCACTTCAAGTCCTTAAAACATGGGTCAAGTGCTGAAGCTAGTTTTAGCCATTCTCAACTCATGTCAGCTTGGTGAAGGCAGTCTTGAACCTAGCCACATAGGCTGGATCCTCATCAGAGACTCTCATTACATGGTGAAGGTGGTAGAATGCAGGAAGCACTACATAAGCCTAACCCAAAAGGATTTCAGTGACATACCTGAAGTTGAAGATAATACAAACTATAAATGAGGTTCAGTGCATTTAATTTAGGCAAAATAATTTTTTTTAGCATCAGTTACAAATAGTGATGTACTGGAAAATACTTTTTTTAATGTCTTATAAATCTTAAAATATTTTTAGGGTTGTAATTCTCAGTTAGCATTTAGACATCGTATTCCATTTCACAGTCTATGACAACATGCATAAAACAACAATAATATAACATTGTAGTAATGTAATGTAGACTACTTGCATGGTTCAAGAAGGTTCTGCAACTTAAAGTTTGTCCCATTCAAATGCAATCAGCATGACTAACTTGCGTTTCTGTTGGGCCTTAACAGCCTCTTCATTCCGTAAGAGATGAGTGACGAGTTCCACCTCACTGACACGTCTTGTATCTGTTGCTCTCTGTTGTCCTGGTGAAATTTGTTTTTGATTAAGTTCGTCTGTATTAGCAAGGCTGTGCTTTAAAATGTGCGACAATTTTGTGACACTTTGTCATTGTATCCGCGAATGCACTATCAGAGAGGCAAACAGTAATAATCCGCTGTAATATATTGGCAGTGAAGGTGTGATGAAGGGGAAGGTTTTTTGCCGCTGTGACTATGTTGCGTGCGCTGTCAGTTCCGACTGTGGTCACCTTTTCCTGGATTGCCCAGTCGTTAGTCACTGTTAGTAAGTGTTCGGCACATGTGTCAGAAGTTCTGTGTTTTTCATCACAGTTAACGCGAAGGATGTAAGTTTCCATAGTATCTTTAATACTTATTGACATCCAGTGATCTCCAGTTATTGCCACATGGTTAGTTTGAGCTAAGTTGTCTCGTTTTGATATTTTTTCTGTGTCATACAGCTAATTTATTCTCAAAAGTACTGTACCTCTTGATGGTAATGTGTAGGTTGTGGGAGGGAATGTGTTGGAAGGAGCTGCGCACGCCCATGGGCTTGGTGTTCGGGGCTCCGCCCAAGCCTGAGGTACCTGGTAAGCCAGGCCTGGACTGTTTCTACCACCTGAGAGAGAGGCTGCAAGTGGTGCATGGCTGGTACCAAGCAAACGGTGGGTATACAGCCCTGTGCAAAAGAGGGGGCTGTCCCCCAAAATCATGTCCCACTGGGAGGGTCCTGGGGTGGTCCTGGAGAGACTGGACGAGGTGGTATACCAGGTCCGGCTGAGGAGAAGGGTGTGTGTGGTGGTCCTTTTGGGGTTTGTTTATATGTTTGGAGTAGAGGTACACAGTAGCTCTGTGTTCCTGGGCCTGGGCTAGCCATAATTGTAAGCTTTGTGGTGCTGCTTGTAACCCTTTACTTGCCACTGCTGTTAAAAGCTCTTAAATAAATCTGTTGGAGGGTTTCCTATCTGAGTTCACCAGCTCTCGCGAGTGCTGCATCCTTTCCCTTTGACAATCTCATCCCTGGACCTCTACAATATAAATAAAATAGTTTTCATCATGACTGATATAAATGCTAACTGGAAAACATGTATTTTCAAATGATTGTTAAAGGTGTATACCAGAACTGACTGTCTAAATTCCTGTGTCTGTTATGTGTCTCCAAGGTGGACAGCGGACCACTTCCTGTGGATAGGTTTTAATCTTTAATAGTGTTGGAAACTGCTTCCTGTTTTGCCGCTGGCACTTCAGCGCTGTTTGGTGTGTATTTGTATTCCGCTTTAGTCATTAATGAAAGTATAATAATATAATAGTAACTATATGGCACTTCAGCAAGATGAGTGAAGCAGGCTGACGTCATTTCCTTTCTTACTGCCGGTGCGTCATTGTTGAGAAACTGATGTGTTCTAAACCAATCCAAAAAACTTACTTTTGGCCCATAGAGAAAGAAAAGAGAGTCTACATTGCACAGAGTAACAAGAGTAGGACTTCATGAACAAGATTATCGACAAGTAGCCCCTCTACACCAAACAGAGTTGGAATCACTATGCTTAATACAGTTACATAGAGCTAAATTTGTTGGAAGAGAATGATTATTAATCACAATTTATTGTTTTAGGTCTATTTTTAACAGTAAGTGAACAAGGCTTTCATTTCAAAACGAAACCTCCAATAAAAAGAACTCAGAAATAATAAAATAACATTTACCCAAGACAAATGGCTAACAAAAAATAAATCTGCAATTGCAAGTGTACACAAATTAAAAACGTGAAGCCAATGCAGAAAAGGCACATACTACAAGTAACTATGGGGTGCCATTTGTTATAACAGCTTAATCATTGTATGTGTAATTTTTTCATCTTTTAGTGCAATTTTTACACAATTTCCACACATTTAGAGCTTAACATGTTAAACTAAATGTTGTGCTCTAAATCACAAATGTCACACTTTTTCAAATGCAATGCTAAATGTGGGATTTTTATTTAGCAATTAAAAAAAGCGAGATATGCTAATTGGCCATGCCCCATGGTTACAATTGAGTGTTACTTAGCAGTGGGCTGGACTGCGTACTCTGATATCCTCTCATCAAGGTTTGCACAGTTAGACAGGGCTTGATGACACCTTTCTGACACAATCCCTCATTTGTCATAACAGGCCCCAGAGATCCAGAATTATTCGCAGAAAACCGTTCACTTTAGACTAAAGTAATGGGACACCCAGGCAAGGTGAATGGTTTTCGGCAAATAAACCCAGGGTTATTATGGCAAAAAAGTTCCACGGAGATTGGTTGTTGCCCTGAGCCACAAGCATGTCAATGGGGGACTAAAAGGTGTGCTCCTTTTCAAGGCATCTTAATGAAGCCCTAAACTTTCGTTTGCCCCCTGGTGGTTGGCTGACTATTGGTTGAGAAAGTGCTTGATTTTATATGCACCAAAGCCCACTATTCCAATGTACAGTTGAAAATAATGTTGAAAGCAGAATACAACAATAGGTTTCGGTGCACGTTCTTGTCTTTGTCATTATCCACATTGTTGCATGTATTAGCAATAATGAGAGACGTAACAACTAAAAATTGCAATACAATATATAATCCTGCATGTGACAAATGGATTTTTAACAACACTCTGGGTTTGAAAAGGCCAATGAGTTTTGGAGCTGCAAAGTGTTTATAATGACAGCAAATAAGGTTCTCCACTCCTAATGACAAAAAAACCTGCTTGATGATAGAAAAAATAACCATGGCCTCTCATGGATAGGCATGTGAAAAAGAGTAAGAGAATAAGAGAGGTCATATGATGGTATAATGGATAAGGGAAGCTATGTTGCTGTGGCTCATCTGGTTGAAATCATGCAGATGGTAATTAATGTGGCTGTTGTGACTCTGTTGTGGTGTGAGGACTGCTGCACAGTCCAATGTTCTGCCCTTGAGGCATATTGATGTTGGCTATAGACCTGCTGAGAGAGAGCATCACCATCAATGTGTCTGTCCATGGCCAAGGTCATTATTTATTGTGGAAGTCGCACTATAGGCACAAAAAATTGTAACAAAACCACTGAAAAAAACAAAACAAAGAACCTTTCAACAGAGAAGGCAACCAGAAGAGGTTCTTGAGTGGTATTGCCCCAAATAACTCTTTTTACTTTCTTTTAAAGAGTGTAATTCAAAGAAAACATTTGGTTAAAGAGATTTACCCAAATAACTCTTTACTTGTTCTTTAAGAGTGTAATTTAAAGAAAACATTTGATTAAATGACAAAAAAATAATAATTACTCCTGCTAAGTGGAGATATTAGAACTGTCAGCTGTTTCTATGGTGTACTGGAAAATGTTTATTCACAGGTACGCAGGAAAGAGGAGTTTTTATTGTGTGGCTAGCACACACGTTCTGTCTGTTGCACACTTTTTTAGGTTGGAAAGATAAAGATCTAGTGCAAATGAAAGGGTTCCTAATGTCAAAGGCAGCTGCAACACAAGCATGCAGGTCTTTTGATTTCAACTGAAAGCCTTTTTTATTAATCTATTGAAGGCATTATATATAATCCTGAAACAGTTAATCCATTGCACAGTCCCAAGGGTTCCATGTTTCCCTCTAGTGCAGAAATCTTTGCCAGCCAATTAATGTTGTTTTTTCTTTCTTTTTTTTCAAGTTTTTAAGAAATAGCTTAGGCCAAATCAATTTTTAACAATCATTAAAAGTGTAATACCTGTCTGATTGCTGAGTCAGAATCTGGAATGCATCTGCTCCATTCACTTTGATACATTTTTCTGGAAATTAAAAAATCAGCTGCATTCACAGAACGTTCGGTCAGTCTAAAGTGGTATAAAACTCTCGATTCCAGAGAAACTGAAGTGACAGTAGCAGTGGCAGGAACATGATTTTAATTATGAAAAAATTAGCAATGTCAGTAGAAGTATATTTTAAGCTTGTACTTTTTAATGAGCAAACAAACAGCTTCTTTTATCCTCAAAATTGTGACTCACTTTGCCAGGCTGAGTGATCATTATGGGAATCGAAAATGGGAATGGCCAGGACCAGCAGCTTGCCCATTTCCTCTTATCTGACCCTTCTAATGGAGGAGTAGGATGTTTGCAGTGGCAGTGGTTGTCCTACTTTAAAGGAGGTCAGGAGGTTGGTCTGGGTATTCGTGATCAGCAAATCTAATTATGTGTGTATGAAAGCAGACCCGCCTGTAGGCATTACTAGGAGTCCGTCAATGCTGTGTCCTTGACTGGGTGGACCCAAGGTCAGGCAGTGAGGACTGTCTCACCCTTTCAGGCACCCATTTCCCTAACAATAAGGCAGTGAGGGTGGGAAAAGCTAAGCATGAATTCATTTGCAGATCAAAAAAATAGCTGTATAATTCACACTATATTACCCTGGAGCTTCCATTTATTAGTCAGAGTGTTTGCTCTGGTGGATAGTTATTTCAGTGGCCTGAAAAGTGTCAAGAAGTAAATGTAACTCTTCATCTATGTAGATGTTTTCCCAATGTCATAAGAGATTCATCCTTGCAATGCAATTACTTTTGATATATGTGAACAAACAAACCATGCATTTGTGGTAATATTTGTATTAACTGCAAATCACAAGCATGAAGGTGCCAACTGATCACCAAAAACATTTAGTACCGTAGCCCAAATTTTAGTCATCAGCCTCATTAACTATTTTGAATTGAATGTAGAGTGTTTTAAGATTTGCAGTCCCACTACAAATATGTGATAAAATGCATATGTGGCAAAAACCGGGAAAAGAACCCCCCTTAAATTTAAAACATAACATTTACCATAAACCCCTGCTAATTCACTGCTCAGAATTCGCAGCTTCGGGCATTCTTGTACTTTTTCTTAAAACAGAACTAATATCCTAGTTTTACTTTTATTAAGGAAATTTAAATTTCCTAATTTTGTAACATAAATGTTAACATACATTCAGCTACACTCAATAGAAAATATAACTGTGTAAATGTTTTGGCACTGTCATGATAACACAATGAAAGTGCATCTTGGGATAGTAAAATAACCTTGTTCTGACAGATGCAGTCTAGCATTCCCACATCATAACAGTGTTTTGAGTGTTCTCATGTGTTTAGTTTTGTTCTTCATGTGTTTTTATTATTGAAAATTAAATACATTTACTGTAGGGGTGGAACGATATGTCCAGATCATGATACGGTACGTATTCTGATACTGGGTTCACAATACGATATACCAGGCCCGTAGCCAGCCTAGTCCAAGGGGGGTTCTTTTTTTTTTAAGTGGACCTTTTTGTATTTTAATTCGTATTTTTTATTTCATTATGAAATTTATACACTGCATTTTGGTGACATTTTTACAACAATTAATGCTGAATATCTTAATCTGTCTGCTCGTATCATAATCTGCACACTTTTATATACTTACAACTTTTGTCAAATTGCTTATCAAATTATTGTATGCTGTTTTCACACACACACACACACACACACACACACACACACACACACACACACAAACATGTGAATGGAACACTAGAACACATGTTACAGCTTAAAGTTCAGTCACAGTTCAACTTTATCTCAGTAAATTCAGTGACAGTACAACTTTCCCTCATTAACA